>PNEQ01098878.1:11477-69451 GCA_003012365.1 Medauroidea extradentata | reverse complement strand
TAAAATTATCTTAATGTTACTAGCATATTCGAGTCTGTGACATTCCACAGGTTAAAACGATACCAGACACGATACCTCTGTGATAATATTAGTTATAGTCATATTTTCTACAGTGTTTATACTGGCCTATCATAGGATCCCACAGACCCCTCACAATCAATACTGAAGTTAAAATGGATGGCAATATGTTACATATGACGATAAAGGCCCCTTCATTACAATCAATCATCATAATTAACCTAAACCACATTAATATATATATATATATATATATATATATATATATATATATATATATATATATAAAAGTATCAATAAAATAGGACCGTCACAACCACACTCTCGTGAAACAATTTTCTTAACGTCACAGATTTTGCAAGATTACTTTTGTAAGCGTAAGTATTGTTATAAATGGTGTTTAGCCTAATATTTTGACCGATCTTTATGACGAAAAAGTTATGGTTTGCGATTATAATAATATAAGTTTAATTATTTAAATAATTAAGTTGCAATATAAATTTTTGTTCAAATAGAAATTTGATAGCGTAGTAAAGACAATTTTTATCATAATTTAGTGAGATTTGCTTTCAATAAGACTTAAAATAATACCTACCGCAAAAGATAAAGAAAAAATATTGGTTCGTTGCCCTAAGGATTTTACGTACCAAGTTTGGAGTAACATAAGGGAATAAATGGTAATAACATTTATTCCTCAAAACTACAATTTTAAAAGTATTTGTTCAAATCAGGACGTGATTTTTGTAAAATATTTTAAAAGAAACATTGGAATAGAAAGAATTAAATTAATACTGATTATTTGCCAATACATTTTTGTGTACCTTATAGAAAGGGATTATTTTGGGAGTTAAAAATAAATATAACACCGAAGTTCCTCATATTGCAGCAGTCTTTCCGAAATCTTACGTAAAATGATTTCCGCTCGAAAGAGTTATACTAAAAACTGAGAACTATTACTTTTAACATTGATTCTGTATTTAAACTGTGGGGCTGCTAGTTGGGTGGACATATTTCTTAAGACAGCCGAGCTGTATGCAGAGATTCAGCCGTTAGATTGTTATTCGAAATTTTCTCAACGTGCGTAAGTTACGTCTGCCTAGTAATAACTTTCAAAGAAAGTTACATGCGTTCGTGCCCATTAAATGTCCTCCACTCATCCCTAAAGTTTAATATTACACTGACGAAAATGGCAAAAATTTTTGTTTTGGCAGTCCTTATTAGTTGCCAGAATCTTTTAAAAATCTATAAGCATGTACAGAACACATTTATAATTAAATACGTCGTTAAATGTTAGGGTCACAACTGAATGTCTCGTAAAGGCGAGTTGTCGGCGAGTAGACCGCACGCCAGTTCAGTGACTTGCGCCTTTTGGCTAAAAAAAGGGGGGGGGGAGGAGGGAGTGAAGCGGATGCTGCCTCGTCCTTACGGGCAAGGGTCCCTATTTACACTATTATAGAAAGTTTCATTTTTTAGATCCTGAAAGGAAGTAGATATCGAACAACCGTTACATGGAAAAGTTGGAAACTGTTTGTACTATGTAGCCTCATTTTTTTTCAGAACATAAGTGTGTATAGTTTCGGCTAGTTATTGACTTTAAGAAAATTAAATCAATTTGATAATTAGCCAAAATTATTTAAAATTGAGTTTTTAAAGGATTAGGCTACATAGCACAAACAATTTTCAACATTTCTATCTATCGGTTTTGAGATATCTGCTCCTTACCAAGATTTAAAAATTAAACTCGCAGAAACAGCAATTATTTTAGTAATTTGTATGATAAACTGTTTGTTTTGAAGACAATCATTGTGATTATTTTTACAGTAATGACAATTTTATAGCATTAATAGTTTTTGGGTAGTAGCTTATCAAACAACAAATTTACATACAACGGTTTATACAAGAATCGAAAACCAACTCACTCAGAGAAATAAAATAATTCACAATGAAGAACAGTGTCACGGGCTACGTCAAGACGTGCAAAAACACAGCACCGGAATGTTTTCGTGTTTTTAAAAAATTGCGTAGAATTGAAACTTTTTAATTTTATTTCAATAATTTTACAAAACATCAAAACATATACAATGCGATTTGTATACACGTCTAGACGTAGCCCGTGACACTGTTCTTCAGCGTCAACTGTTTCAATTATGTAAGTCAGTTGATTTTCGTTTAATTATTGTATGGAATTGTTTTATGCAAATTTTGGCTTTGACATGCCATTATCTAAAAATTATTAAAGGTAGATTACTTTCATTAATGTAAAAAGGAGTCACAATATATGTCTATAAAACAAACCACATCTCGTACAAATACAAATATTGTCAAAGCAATTAAAATTTTGTTGGTAGACTCTCCCGCTTATTATTATTATTATTATTATTATTTTTTCATAATTTTACTTACGCTAACCAGTTATAGGCCTCCAGCACGCAAAATGCGTGATGGCACTCGAAATGTTTGTAGCGTATTCCGAGTTACGTTTTTTTCTCAGAGACCAGGAAACATGCGTCCACAATGCTTATCTACGAAAAGAAAACAATCTTCAGACTACTTGTAAATGTGAATTTCAAGACACCACGCACATTGGAAGCATTATTTTAATGCCCTCAAACTTGGCTAAAATAGGCATTTTCACGCGGTTGTTTCTCAAGATGTATGTAACGGATTTGTTCGAAATTGAGGTCTTGCTACAGTGACGCGTTCAATAAAATGATATGGTCATTTCTTAAAGTCCCACAGTAAAAACGTTACAGCAGGAACACTGCGCGCGTGTTTACAACTATGGCCGTAGAGGCGATATCACAATACATGTGCCGGCTAGCGTCGCTCGTAGCGCCATATCGATTTTCGCCTTAACCACACAAACATACCCTTCACCAGGCGGTCGCCTTAAGACGAACGTTTTTCACCGGTGGAGACG
This sequence comes from Medauroidea extradentata, assembly GCA_003012365.1. Taxonomy (NCBI): domain Eukaryota; kingdom Metazoa; phylum Arthropoda; class Insecta; order Phasmatodea; family Phasmatidae; genus Medauroidea; species Medauroidea extradentata. The sequence goes on along the minus strand of PNEQ01098878.1, from coordinate 66,513 downwards.
TGAGGTGAATGGCTCTCGTGTGAGAGAGAGGCTCTGGTGACAACACGGGGTCGACCTGCCCACCGCTTCTTCACTGACCCCCCCCCCCCTTCCTTTCACACACAGGGTTCGCCTGCTAATCAAAACACGCTCGTTCATCACTCGTGTGGGGAGTGGAAGACCAGCCGTTTCCTCATGCCCAGTTTCTCCATCGTTTCCCGCGAGGAATGTCGTCGCGGATTGCAGGAACCTCTTCCGCAGCGCCAACATGTCGTGGGCGCCCTCGTGTGGCTGGTTTATTTCCTCGACCGGGGAATTTTGAAACCAACCTGCTTGCGGTGATTTCAACGAGCTCTGTCAATTGTCATGTTAAAATTAGCATGAATTAAAAATTTCCGCTGTCAAACAAAATCTCACAACAGGACGACAGATATCTTGATAGGGATTTATTACGGATCTTGACTGCTAGGCTGCTAAACAATGCTGCAGTGGGATATAATCACACTTTTTAAAGCTAACGTACGTGTACCTCATGCCGTGTTTTACGAAAATAATCCTTGTTTTTAGTCATGTTTGACATTATAAAAAATTACTTTTTTTCCATCGCTGAGGGATAAAATGAGATATTAAATGTTAATTTTCACGCTTACTAAATTTTTTCTTCATGTGTACTACCGCGTAATTCCAAGTTCATTGATAAACAGAAATCTGTTAATTACAATGATTGTGAGAGTTATAAGTATGGAATAAATTCCCGAGGCACACATGGCCTGTCTCACATAAGAATTCAATTATTTGACAGATCTGAAGAATAATATGTTTAGAAATTTCTACAGAAGAATACTCTTCATTTACGTACTATAGGCCTACATTTTGAGAGCCAGCTGAATCTTTTTGTGCAAAAATCACTTATGAGAGAGGAAAACACTTTTTATCCCACGACAACTGCTGTAAAACACACTGCAAGCACAACTGTCAAAAATTTAATTCTTGCATGAGACAAACTATGTACAGGATGTTCATGGTCCATGAAAGTATGTTACAAATTTTGCGAGATTAATCATAATAAAAATTGAGGTGAAGTTATATAGTACAATTTTTGGATAGCACAAATCTTAAGAGAGAAATTCGCGAGTAAAAATTAACATAAAACCAACATTTGTTAAAAGAACCAAAAGTGAGGAGAGTAAAAAATGACATTCCTAGTGTGTTTTGATAATGAAAAGGCCTTCAATCTGTGGAAAAAAATAATTGCTTTTGTGACATTTCACCTTCATTAGGTAATAGGGTTGTTCAAACAACTTTGTAATGCATGTTGCAAATTACAATATACGCAGGAAAGTGTAAACCATTGTCATAGAGAAGAAAACACTTTGCCGGTAGAACCAACCAATTAATGCACCTTTGCCCAATAATCTGTAATATAACTGGCAGAAAAATAAAATTAATCCACACCGTTGGCAAGCATTCCATATTAAAATAGACAAATTATGTAAGATGCACTAATTACCTAAAATTAATGACGCAATGAGGACATATAAAAATAATTGTACATCTGGGAATTTCAAAGATAAAAAAAGTATATAGCCGAACCGCCTCGAGCAAAATTGAAAAGTTAAATACAAAAAACATCAGCGAAAGTCCAATAAATAACATGCACCGACATCTGCCGTAACAAAAACATCACTACGGTAAACTGCCACTTAAATAACGAATAATTGTAGCGCATATCTACGAGTAAAACTCAAACTTAGAATACACAATATGTTTACAAAACGAAACAAACGCCACAGCTGAACATTACTTCACGCGATGATTAGCCCTGAAATTGATGTTTAAAAAATACTTCCACAGCAAACGTTCATGTTCTTGATTCTCATCGCTGTCTGTCATGCTTGTAAGGTATAGGCCACTTACTAAATTATTGACATGAACTTTACTGTAGTATGTTAGCCATAGTCCGCTCTCTGAACATAATAATCATGGCTGAATCGACATATATTGTTTACTGTTTTAAGCTGCTTACTAAGGCAGTGGCCTGCCCAGCTCACCGAGCAATATGCCGTTACAAAATTATTCGAAAACTGCCCAGTATGTGTAGTGACTGCTTAGGAATAGTATTCAAAGAACGTTACACGTGTGTACCCATTTCAGGTGTTCCATTCATATCTGAGGATCATTTTTACGCTGTAGAAATTTACCAGAAATGGAATGGTGTGCATAAACAGACCAAGTGCCAAATGTAAGTTATGTGCAAAATATATCTGTTCTTTGAAACAGTAATGTATTTCAAACCTACACCCTGGGGTCATAAATATTAACCTTATAGGACTAAAATATTTTTTGTAAGACTGTTTCAAATATGAAGACCTTATAACATGTTTGATTGATAACTAAAAATTGGCCTTGGTCTACTTATGCATAACTCCGTCCAACTAGAGATTTTTTGCCACTGCAATAAAAACTTTGTATAGGCGGTTCGGAATAAAGTGAGCACTCAAAAAAGCCCTACTTAAGTTCTATTTTCAGCCATTTCATATATTTGCGCTTGTAATGGCTAACGATGGGAAATTTCTTACCTCACTGGACACATCACTTGATGGTTGCGCGTCTGAGATAAATTGTACAGTCAGTATAAATTCGTACAGTTTGTTTAAAAGAAACTTTATTAATTATATAAAATACAATAACGTCGATTTCGGTTGCTTTTATCTCAATTTTGTTGTATTTAAATAAGAAAATACACGGAACTATGTTGCGTAATTTCGCTGCCAACCATACAAGCAGTAAAGTGACTAGAGTTTATGTAGAATTGTATGCAGCAACGGTTAGTAATATTTTTCAAAAGTAAAATTTGTAGTTCTCACTTTATCCCGAATGACCTATACGAAGTCTTCCCTGCAAAATTATTTTGTAGCAACCACAAATTAATTTTGTGTCGGCTACAATATTTTAGTAGTAAGTTATCAAGAAAATAGTTTAGTTGTGACCACAAAATAAATGATGCAGGATAAATACCAACAAAATAGTTTGTAGCCGCCACAAAATATTTTTTTCGTGTGTTTCTTTTTTATTTTGGTATGAAAATCTTGGCGTAGAGTCGTCTTAAAGGTATCGCGTATTTACTCTTAATATTACGTTATAAAATTATAGAGTCACAGCTGAATGTTTAATAGAGGTGAGTTGTCAACGATAAGACTGCACGCCAGTTCCGTAACTTGAGCCTAGAGACTAGGTGATGCACGATGCGCGTGCTGTGTCGTCCTTACATCTTCCGCTCTTCTAGGTCTTGGAAGCACAAAATACATTCACCCAGGCGGCCACCTTAACGTCAGCTAGTCTAGATAAAGAGACAAATCCCATCATTTGAACTTTTTACTGAAAATCTAAGTCATTGCAGCTTTCAATTTGTATTTTCAAATTAATAACATTTCTTTTACTATCACTAAAGCTTTCACACCGGAAATGACACCTGATATAGGCATATAGCCCCATTGTCGATGACAGCGCAGGTAGTGGCAGAAACTGTCCCTTACCAAGCTAATAACATTGATCTTCCTAACATGTAGTAGAACAGAAGAGCAAACTTTACAAACCAATGATGTCCACAAAAGTCCTAAAGTAAGTTTAACGTATTCTCTACATAAGGCTAATGAGTGACACGCAAGAGTGTAGTTAGATTTAATCACAAAATTACATGTCACTTTCAAAAATCAGGCGGAAATATATGATGTCCTTCAGAACCAGACATGTCTGTGTGGGTTCGTAACAAGGGCACAACAGCTGGTTACTATTGAAAGGTGTAGACTTAACGAAAATCCACCTCTGACAAGTTTACTACTTTAAAGCCAGGCGTGTCCAAAATGTTCATTCGGAACTATATATGACAGTAAGTTTTCTTTAATAATAGACGAAATTTGATATTGATAGGTCACATTAATTGCTCTGATATGATAATACGATGGACAATAATAAGCCTGTCGTTTTTTATTTTCATTAATATCGCAGCATATAAGTTTTTTTTCTCTTTTCCTGTAAAATTGCGTAAAGTTGAAATGAATGGTTTCAAAGTTGGTTCTTCAGTTAATCTTAGTTTAATGGACGACTTGAAAAGAGGCGGAGCTTCAGTCAGGTGTGGGAAACAATTCCTATCTCCATGGAATCCGCAGCCGAACATAACCTTCATTTAGCTGTTTTAGCTTCACATGTTCCGGATGAGATGTACGTCAAGAAAATTGATTATTTGTTTGGAATTTGCCATTTTTTTCAGGTAAATATTAATCTTATGTGTTTGCGTATCTTAACCATGAAATTGAAACTAATATTTTTTACCTTGGTGTGCAAATCTACGAATGCACAACATTTTTGCTTTCTTCAATTAACAACTAACAAATCAGCATGTTTGTAAACAAGCGTTGTTTCCCACAGTACTTTTCCCCTGCGGTGACGTCAGGGGGCGTGTACTTCAAGTCGTCCATTAACTCACTGTGGAACAAATTTAATTTGCGCGCAAGGCAACACCCTTAAATTCACGTACAGGAAAATCATTGAAGAGAATAATGTTTGCTTGTTGAGCGCTCTGTGTCTAGAAGTGACTAAATGGGCTCTGCCCCGAAAAATTCCTAATTTTATAATTGTACCAAACACTGGCCAACTCTTAACACATTGCATTAAAAGTAATTTCTCACAGATAAAAAATGTTGTGTTCCATAACTTTCATGCAAGTGAATGTCGAAGTAGATATTTTACTGTTTTCGCTACGTACCCATAGCAAAAACTGTTCAAACTATATAAATAATATAATTCATGTGAATGTAAATTAACTAAGCTACAGAAAGACACATTCGTTATTTCAAGTTTAAAATTATTATATTTTTTTTTAATACAGTTGCTTAAAGATATGAAAAATTTACGTGTGTTCGAGATTGTTTTAAATACAAAAAAAATTACTACGTGAATTTACAAACGTGTCGTTTTGTAGATTAATAAACTTCCTTTCACTCTAAATTAATTCATCCGTATCGTTTGAATACTTTTTTCTCTAAGTATGTAGCGAAATTAGTCAAATCGCTACTTTGGCAAGCGTTTGTATGAAAACAATGGAACTGAAATATATTTAATTTGTGAGAAATTACTGTTATTGTAACGTATATGTGTTGGACAGTGTTTGGTAGGATTATAAAATTGTGAATAGATGTAACCATAGTGCGCAGGTGCAGGTGCATGGCAACCTTACGAGGATATATCACTTCTAAACCATAAATTATTATTTTTTTATTAAAAATAAAATGCCAGAGGAATTACTGACAATGTCTCTCTGTAGAAACATTTCATTATGCAAGTGCACGCGAATTTTTGTGCTTGAGTGGTAGAGTCTTTTTCTTTAATTTCCTTAAACTATAAGAGATAATAATTCTTAAATTTTACATAATTCAAAATATTTAATAATTGTACTTTTTAATGCAGAATAAGCGTAGAGCAAGAAGGAGTATATTGGCCACGCTATTTTTTATACTTTAAAATAAATACAATTAAATTACAAATCATATCAAAATAAAGAAAAAATATTTTTTATTTTTTTTGGTGTTGCGTGTTCGTGACTAGTTAAATACCTACAAATTTTGTTAAGAAATTTGAACATATTTACAACTTCATGTGGCTTCATTTCCCAGTCTACTACAACATTCATTATTTTTACTCCGGAATAAACGACGCAGGTCAAAGTTGACATACGAACGATCTAAGGAAGAGACAGCGTGAATTTGGTGACTACACGCATACGTAAAACGCCATTGAGGTTGACGCTTACCCTGCCAGCGATGCTCACCACCTGCATGACACAGGTGACCGTACTGTGGCCTACCTTACAGGTGCTTTTGGTAAAATTTACGGCGTACTGTTACAGCATTTTCACTTTTAGCCACAATATACGTGAAGCCACAGAATTATTTTTCGCTTATTTTTCTCTAAATAACGTGTTAAGCTACACAGTTAATTTTTTTTTAATTCTCAGCCTGTTTCTAACCAATCCACCAATAAAAAGAAAAATATATAAATTTCATTATGTAACGGTTTTCTTGGTGTGACGAGAATATTTATAAATTGCCTCTTGTGGTTCACGGCCACTCTTTTTTACGTATATTTTATCACTTGAGTATTGCAAATTAACTCAACGCAAAAACAAATACTTCTCAAATTTATTAAACAGTACAAAGTTACTGGGGAGGGTATTCTGTTCAATTCCAAAGTGATTCAGTGTTATACATTTTAAATTATTTTTTTTATTATCATCCTGTTTCTATTCAACAACGAATCAAAAGAAAGAAATATGAAGATATCATAATGGAGTGTTCTTACTCGAGGTTGACGATAACGTTTATAAATTACGTCTTGCTGTTCGTGACGACGTAAATTTTTTTGAAGAATGTTTTACCGCTTAACTCAAGGAAAAAACAAACACTTTTCGAATTCATTACTAAATACATTAGTACTGGATGATATTCTGTTCAGTTTCAAAGTGATTCAGTTCCCTGTCCTGAATGTTACCGATGGTATTAAAATTGCAGTCAAAATTACGAAGAAAAATAATTGTCTTAGCAAAACTTGTGGGTACAGTAAAGATACAGTTAACCAAATCATTTCAAAGTTATTCGTCGATATAAATAACATGAACATGGTTTTAAGTTAATAATTAACAACTACACCAACAGTGATGGTACGGAATTATAAAAAAAATACGTGTCATTAAAACACCACTAGTGTCGAGCTTAGCGGAATATTAAAATTGAAATTTTATTTCAAACCCATTTGCTGGAAATGGCGGCAAAAAATCTGATTGTTTCTGGTTACGATGTACTTAAAATATATATTGAACGTAGTTATGCAAATAGAACCATACCACAAAGTAATTTATTTTGAGATTCTTATACGAAGTAGAACGAGAAGGTCCAGTGCGTGTCCTAGAAAATTAACAAGCATTAAATCATTATTTTTGAATGATAAAAAGAGTCCAGAAATAAACGGTTTGTGCGAGGTTTAGATGTACACAGTAAATGTTGACCTTGAATATCTCGGTTTTAGTAAACTGTGGTGTTGTTCCATTTTGCATCACTACGTCCTATTAATAGGGTTAGGAATATTTCGCGAGTTCAACGACCAACATGCTAGAATCCACTATCCTGTGTATACCGAAGTCCTGCTATTTGTCCATTACCTGCTACTCATTCAGACAACATACAATGAACGAATAGACGGAGCTTGAATATGCATAGGACATTGGATCATTGAACCTGCGAATTTTTACTAGCCCTACCTATTAAGTTGAAGCACTCGCTGACCGCTGCAGTAACTGTTCAATGGTCCCCTTGCGTGAAAAACGGAATTCTGTTAGTTGTACTCAAATATTACACACGGGGTGATGATTTTGAATATTACTTTTCAGTATAAATGCGTTATTTATAAATTAAAAGCAAAATGAAGTGGTGAAATAGTAGACGACGTGGCCTCGGATGAAAACGACTTTTGATTGGTCCACGTCTCAGGAAAGTTCTAGACTCTGAACAAAACTGTTTGCCGTGCTTTACCGTGTAATAGACGATTTTGAAATTATTGATGGCTTGGTCTGACGGATATGAGAAAGCTCAGTCATTCGCAAAATTAAAAACGAATACTTCAGGAAGGCTTATTTTTTCACGTAGCTTCTATTTAATTACGTACTTAAAACTACTTGAGGGGCCCTAAACTCCTCCAATATGGCTGATAAGTGTCGGAGCTGGCAGACAGGTACAGTTGCATCATAAGGAGTTTATATTGTGATATTCAAAATACGCCGTTGGCTGTCAAATAAAATTTTCAGTGTACAGTACAGCAGTCATGTTTTTAAGTGATGCATTTTAAACACTGCTAGTTTATCAGCCATGTTTACAATGTAGGTCTATTGTTTGTAAACATTACTGACTTTGCATTTGAAAGTATGGAACACTTTTAAAACAATATTTGTTTACATTGCGTGACTCCGCGAGCAACGCCTAATTGGATGGAATTTTTTTCGGCAGATGGCAGTCCAGCATTTAAATAAGTGAAACCAGTAATGAGCTGCTCAAATGTGGACTGCGTTTATTGAATGCGTATGTTAAAGAGAAGAGTTGACTGCCGGCAGTTTGTCGCCGGCAGTTGACTGCCATCTGCATATTATGAGTCAACTTTAGGGGTAAGGTATGATTGCTCAATCACTTGACCAAGTTTACTCGATCACCAGGTTATTGGACACTTGAAACATTACTCAGGCTACTTTTTGAACACCTCAAGAATAATTTTTGTATTACCCAAACAGCTGTTACTACTACGGGTTGAGCCAATGGCTGTGGAATTTTGAACATAGCCCTTGTCTATATCACTAGTTTCCATAGCTAAATTCGTGTTACCTGTTTAATCACTTCACAGGAAATAAGATCTGTTATATGATAATATTATTTAGCCACCTGAGCTATAGTACTAATATGTTTCTCCTTTGTGCGAATAAAGTTATTGTGTTAAGTACTCAATCTTATGAACAACCGTCTCGCTTTCGAGAAGATCTGTGTTCGATGACTTGAACGCCCTTCCCGATTTCGTATTCAATTTTTTTTACCATACCATACCACACCACACTATAGCAATTTATCACCACCGACAATGGTAGATTACTTGTTTCATTCCCCTAAGACCACATAAATTTCCAATTACTGTCTTACGAATATTAATTTTTAACCTTAAGAGAGTACAGGAATGGTCAAAGCACCGCATACATGTGTATAAATATGTAGCCAAATTCGTTGAAAAAAAAATGTAATTTTGTCCAGTTCTATATTTGAAGAGATTTCCTCATGTTAATAGCTAGCCAAAGTGTTTAAGTTTTTGTTTAAAGAAATAAGACTTCACAGTATAAACCATTTTCGACCCATATACTCGACGGATTTACGAGATATGCTCACCTTAACGGTTTAAAATGTAATATCAGCAAGAAAAGCGTAAATAGTACTAAGTGACCTTAAACGCTACTACCGCCAGCTGATGAACTAACATTGTCCAAAGAACGTTGCAACAAATATAAATAAATTTTATGTATTACATTTCCATAGAACGTTACAAAAAATGTTAATAAATTTGATAAATGAACACTTTCCGAAGAACGTAGCAATAAGCATAAATACTTTTGATAAATTTACACTTTACAAAGAACGTTGCCACGAATACATCAAGTAAATATTTCATAACAATATTTAATAATTTAACTGCGAATGAACAAGTGGAATGATATATTCCGCTTGAATTACTACCTCTAGGCGTAACTACCCCCTAAGAAACTCCGCAAGAAATAAATAACAAATAGTGTTTCGTACGTTCTTGTTTAATAATGAGTTATGTATGCAATAGGGCCTATAGATGTTCTATAGAAGTACGAGCCTACAAGAAACACGTATGAAGAAGACCTAATATACGGCACAACTAAAGCTGGCACTGCATCGTAGCGACCACTAACTTGGATCTTGATTATCGTTTTGCGGTATGAATAAAGATGAAAATTAATGCCTCTATTTTATTACAACATCTACGTATTCCTTGCGAAATGCCGATAGTTAGACAGCTTATGAAATTACAGACCGCAGTAGTTTATTAAATGTCTAAATAAATAAAATCACCAGATGCTTCGCAGTCGGTAGGATTCGAACCTACGCTCCCAGAGGGAATCTGATTTCTAGTCAGACGCCTTAACCACTCGGCCACGACTGCTCTGCTGGTGTCATTAAATCTAGTAATTAGGTAGAACCTACATGTTCAGTACGTACGGCTATAGGTTCTCAGGAAAGTGTTAAAACTTCTCGTATCTACCAATGTAAATGTCGGGCTGAAGAAGCGAAACCTCACAAACCGAAAAAAAATTTCCGTCGTTGTTTCCACATTCAGTCAAAGTGACAGTAGTTAAAGACCTTTTATATCATAAATTACTAATTCAATGCATTGCCTAAATACAAAGAATTCTTTTTGGCAATTCACTAATTTAAAAAAAAAGACTGTTAAAAATATATCCTTCAATATTTAACAAAATGAAACACATATAACATATAATATAGCAATGTTGCAACTATCTACTGATCGTATTCTGAAATAGCTGGTCGAATCAAAACAATTTTGTTCGTATTATTTTTGAAAATGGACGGCTGTTTTTTATAACACTATAGTTAAGTTATTTGCATTAATATTATCAGTGAACCATTCCTCGGTGGTTAAAAGGTTGGATTTAAGATAACATAGAACATATTTTCTACGAAAAATATTGAAGAAATTCAACACATGCGATACATTTCAAGACAAAATTGCCACGGTTATAACGTCAATGTGGAGTCCTATGGCGTTCAATAATTTGTTCCTGTGAAAAGTACCTCTAAAATGGCTCAAACTGTAGGTATTTTAAGTTCTAAAGATTTAAAAACGTTTGTGAAATTCGTATACATGACATAAAAATCTGCGAGAATGGGCTGCTGGTCACTACCGTGTTTCATAATTTGGTATAATTTAATTTTCTTATATAACTTGAATGCATGACACATCGCGCATGAAAACCATTCTGAATGCAGCATTGTATTTGTGTTTAAAAAATTCCAAATCCTGACTACCGCTTGTTTGGAGTTGACGACATGACGTAGTAATGATAGGTTAAAGCGCAATTTACTTCCAACAAGGAGAAAGTTTTTATTGCAATTCTCTCTGTGGCATTACCGCAACGGCGAAACGGGGCTAAAAAGAAATTACTGAAATGCCGCATTCAGGAATGAATGAGGACGGGGGGAAGGTGGGGTTGGATTGAAGGCGGGGGAAGATTTTTCATTAGTGTTTTCCTGAGAGGTAGCCCAATAATTTTCTGCTAGATTTGGAGAAGGGACCCTATTCAGATGTGGCTGAGCCAGGTCGCTAAACCACCCCCTCCCCCTAGCACAGGTGCATTATGTTTCTTACCGTAATGGCCGTGATTACAACTCGCCGCATAGCTACTTCCATCTCAACTCGGCTTTTAAAGCGAACGTATAATTTACCCGTAATAAGTTTCAAACTGAGGACGGACTGTCTGGAATGAAGGGTGCCCCCACCCTCCCCCAACACCTACCAGTCCCCTTTACTATCACGCTTTTACGCCCCCTGCATTTGTGTGGCTAACGTGCTCGCACTCGGAGTGACAAGTCGCGGGATCTGTTCCGCATTTAAATTTAATTTTTTTAGTTGCAGAAAATTAGCAATTTTTATGTTAAATTCATCAATTTTTTTTCCAAAATACAAAAATTACAGTATATTCAGAGTGTTTTTTTTTACATACCTTGACGTACACAGTGACACTGTTCTTTGTATGAAATATTTCATTTCCGTAAGTCAGTTGGGTTTCGTTTCTTGTACATAACCGTTTAATGCAAATTTGGAATTTGACCTTCTGTTATACAAAAACTACGAAAGCTAGACAAATTTCAGTACAGTAAAAATAGTCATCCTATCTATATAACAAACCATACCAAATGTAAATGTTATTAAAACAAAAATTTGCTGGGAGTATCCCCTTAAGGGGTATGTGTACCGGTCTCAAATTTCCGCGTTTGACGCTTGGCAACAGCGGAGCGATAAGAGCCAGAGTACAACGCTCGACAAGAAGCATATCGCGCCAAACTGGCGTGCAAGGTTCTTCGTAGTTTTTATTTTTCGTATGAGACTTTAAGCGGTGTCCGTAATTTTCCTGTATAGTATGAAGTAAGGTCCGACGCTTGCATCTCGTTTTGCACTTTACTAATTAAGGTGGTATTTTCCGAGTTACAGCAGTTTATAAAAAGCTTCCTATTTTTATATACAATTTTGAGAGGTCCGAAAATCATGTGTCTAATAAGCATGCTGGATTTCTAAAAATATTGAAGTGTTGTTACAAGTGTGGGTTATTTTCGTAGATAAATTTAAGATGATTACGTTAAGCGGTTTCGCGTACAAAAAAAGATAAACGTGACACGCTACAGCACCGCCCATGCGCCAGGCGAGGAATACTCTTAGAACCTATCCAACCTGATTTCTCTCTCGCTTCGTGGCACGAGGTAATTATGTCTCCGTATTTGCGTGATCCTATTCCGTAAAGAAGGATTAGTTTTTGACTGTACGGGGTGACATTTTTGTCACTAAAATATTCATTTTTTGACCCTACGGTGAAAAATTACAACGTGTACATAGATAAAGTAAATATAATGGTTTTTAGTACTGACACACATCCACTTATTTCTTCTTGAAACAGTCTAAATGTAAAACTCTTTAAGCGGCAGAAAGCCCCCCCAGTTATCATGAATTAGGCCTAACCCCGATTTACGGCATGTATTGTTTCCGCTAACGTCATAGCAAAACCAGAAATTTAAGTGAAGCTTTTGGGATAATCGTTGAAAAATAAATTGGTGTCAATATTTATTTCCAAGAAATGGTTGGAGCTATGGTTTGCCGCGCAGTGGTAAAATACATCTCAAAGCTACTCATTAAATAAAAAGTGACGAGTAGCAAACAATTTATAAAAAAATTATTTTTGTTGTAACTCTTTGTGCTACCAATTAATACTTTAATGCAGTGCTCTTTAATTACTAGTGTTTGTTTTAAATTATTCTCCGCCAATTGATACCAGGTGCCATCGATCGACACCAGGTGTTTCTCAGGAGCCAGGGTTATATATTATTAACTAGTCACTCATTATTTAATTTATCTATGTAATATTAGTTTCATCCGTGCAGAAATAAACGCTGACTAAATGTATTTTTTGAAAGTAACTATTTTGAATAGTTTGACTTAAATAATTGTGTAAGCGGTACGAGCAGAAACATTAGAGAAATAATATTCATTTCAACCGTGATCCATCATATCTACTGCTTTCACGACAGCTATTTTTTTATTCCTGAACGAGAGCAAAAATCAAAAACTGTTGTTCAGTATCTAGTATAATTTTTTCCTAGACGAAAAGTTCATATATTTTGCTATTTATGTTATTAATGAGAATTTACTTAATTGCATAACTAGCTAAAACCATTTTATAGATTGTCTTGAAAAAATTACTTGTAGTATAAACTGTTCTAAATAAAACTGTGCAATAGCTTTTCAATATAAATTTTCGTTTAGTGTTAAGAAAATAACGATCGTATAGGTAGTAGAAATGATGGTTCACTGTCTTGAATGAGATTTGTTATAGGTTTAACATATGACACAAAATTTTGTTCTAAAAAAAGTTTTGAAAACGATATGGTCAGTCTGCTTTGAACAACATTATTTTGTTCTATAGTGTAAATATGTTGCACTGTATAATCAGCTTAAAGGCGTTACATGTATATTTACAGTATTACAGATGAAAACCGCCATACGTGACTTTTTGCAACTTCCTTTGTTACCACGAGTTTTTGAATGTCTGTAAAGTGGTTTCACAATAATTTCTTTCTGCGCTATCTGTTGCAATGGTTGGTATAACCACAGACTTACTCGTTTTCATAGCAGAAGAGAATGAATAATTCGTGAGTATGAAAACGTAGACAATGGTCCTATTGAGCTATTTAGAGCTGGCGCATGAACATAGTTGCAATGTGATATGGAATAGTTTTTCTAAGAAATATAACTGAAAGTGCGTTCGATTGCTTTATCTACGAAAAGAATACACATCTGTAACTATGTTTCTCTATCATTGTTTTCCAGATATCATGCTTAGAAACATGGTTACGGGGCATCTTAAAATAGCTAAAAACTGCTTTTCCAGGCTGATGTCACGTAAAAATACCAACCGTAATTGTAATGAACTGGACCTTACCACGCACGTACCGTAATTACAAAGTATGGTCACCGCCTAAAGACCCATAGGTAAAAGCCAACGACCAGAACACTGCACGCCATTTTCGCGCTCCGCTCATAAAGGCGACACGTTTGTTGACGCACAAGTCAATCTGGACTTTATCGTCTGCATATTTCCTTACCTCAGAAGCGGCATCTAGCGCCTGCTGTATAGAGTAACTGGGTACCTGAATGGGAAAGCATGACAACTCCGAAGTGTATGAAGGAGTGATAAAAAGTAATATATTTTTCGTGTGCATTTTTCTCTATCTTAAATACGTCCCTAATTAAAATACAAAAATTTTTTGTTTACTCCAGTTAGTATCATATTAAAGATAGAAATAAATGCACACAGGAAAAATGTATTTATTTGTTGCTAAAGTTTATATTTTGGAGTAAGCAGGGTTTAAAATTCAAGTCTCTAACATATAATTTTTTTATAAATAAAAATATTCTTACCGTACATTAGTGGTTTTTGGGTTTATGTAAAGTAAATTATTGCATCTTGTTTGTTGTAAACATAAGTTTTTCTCTGAGCTGGTCTTCATACTGAATAATTTAATAATAATCCGATTGTTCAAAATAAGGGGATCAAACGATGCCAGTTAGGGGATCAGTCACGGTGAGGGTTAATCAGCAGAATGAACTAAGCGGCATCCAGGACACAGACAGTTCCTTTCCCATAAACATTTGCACTGTTGATGTGACATGACAGGGAAGAAGGGTGCTGGTGTGCTGTTGTAATTTGGTAGCCTCTGATTAATGATGGCGTTCAGTTTGGGAGAAGTAGCGACGTGATTTGCTGGAATTGACGACTTGGAAAGTTATAAGAAGGATGTAATCTAGACACACAACGTCGTGTCGCTAAGTGTGATTTCCAGACTATGGACCCTTTCTCAGATTGCAGGAAGTGTTCAAAAACGCACGGTCAATGTCGTCTACGAGCAACCGTAACGATGGAGGATTGCCATATTTATAATTAGATATATTCTATTCCTTAATTAGTTTTCTATGTATTAATCATTTTGACCAATGTAGTTTGGTAACTTCCAAAATTTGTAATGTATATTTAACGACGAGAAATTCATAACAGGTCAATGCTTTCCTGGATATATAAACGTATTTCCATGAATAAATAATTACAATATTAATGGTCTTTGGACGATTTTTTAATTAGATGTGTATGACAATGTGAACCCTTATTCCGTACACACGATACTGTGTGCTGAAGTTGCTAACCGCTGAAAACCAACAATATAAACAAAAGAACTACACACAAAAATGAAAATAAGAGTTTTGGAAATTTCTGCATTTCATCTTGTCCAGTTTTTACTATGGGATTTCGGATATTACGCAACGCGGCTCCGCAATAACTTTTGTAATAATTAATAATTGTTCATTTAATTATGTAAATATATGGTTTCTAATAAACTATTGTGGCCTTATGCAAACTCTCCGAATGTAAATTCTGTAAAGATTTTTTTTTTTTCATTCTGGTACATGAAAATATCCAATAATTTTTCGAAAATGAATGTTGGTTGTTTAACAAAACTATGTGAAGAATACCATTTTTTTTCTGTGTAATATATCATAATATTCTTTATTTACTCTGTTTCGCATAAGATGAAAAAAACTTGAAATTTCTGAGGGCATGCCTCCTCTTTGACACCACGATTGCACAGGAGTCATAAAGTAATAATTGCACCAACTGTGACAAAGATGATAGTTTGATCATCGAAGGGAAATCGAGTTATTCGGAACCTGTTACAGTCAGTATACCCATTTGTAATTTTTTTGCATGACGCAAAATTAAATAACTATGCGCTTCAGTTTGTTGCCATCACTTGAGATTCAAGCTAAACAGCGCGATTAAAACTGTAACATATTATTTCCTTTGGCAGTATGTTATTACTATGATTACTACTCGTTGTCCACTGCATGGATGCTTTAATAACCACTTGAGACCGGGTGCCGTTTTCTTGACATGCTGTGATCGGGTTTCGGTTTTTCTCTTCTTCATAAAAAAGACTCTAAACGGTTTAGTACGTCAGCAAAATCAGGATGTAATTACCTGCTCAATTTAATGCTGTATGCACGCAACAATTAATTTTACTCCGTACGAAAAAACTGCAAGAGGTACCCAACCATGAAAATTGGCAGATTATTAAGGTGGCCGCTTGGGTGGACGAATTCAGCTCGTTCGAGGCCTAGAAGTGCGGAAGCGGTAAGGGCGACATAGCACGGGCATCGTTCATCTCTCTAGCCTCAAAGGCGGCAAGTCGCAGGGCGCGGTCTACCACAATTTTCATCACCATTTTTATATTTTTATTTGTACCAGATATTTTTTTCTTATTTTAGACACAAAATGTGACTACATTTGGCTCCTATAAAATTATTTTATCTCTCATAGTTTTCGCGTAATGGCTTGTTGAAGTCATATTTTGCATGTTTCCTTTTTAAGGTCTAAACTAAAACCAACTGATATGCCAAACTCAAAAAAAAATCACAATGGATAAAGACAATTCAGGCTACAATGTCATGCTCATAAAAATAAAGAATAAAAATTAATTGTGTTTTTTAAAAAATGCTGAAACTGAAAATAAATATTTTCAATATTCAATATTTTTTTAATATAAATAATTTTTATTCTTTATTTTTATGAGCATGACATTATAGCCTGCAATGTCTTTATCTGTTGTGATTTACACGAAAACTTTGAGGGATAAAAAAAATGTTATAAGAACTAAATTTAGTCACATTTTGCGTCTAAAACACGAAAAAAAATTCCTGGTACAAATAAAAAATATAAAAATGGTGATGAAAATTGCGATAGACCGTGCCCTTACTGGCACGCAGTCTTCACGCCGATAACTCACCTTTACGAGATATCAGTGGTCACCCTATCGTTTAATGATGTCATATTACAGATATAGATTTACTGTACTTATTTGCCTACATATTTCAATATATTCTGCACCAAGATTTTCCTACCTAAAAAGTGCCACGAAAACACCACTTTCCGCCATTTTTGGCTGCCTAAAAAGAATCTTCAGATATAACTTACATGGACGACTTTAAATGGATACACGTGTGCAGCGTTTTCTTTTTGAATGACATTGCTAACCAGACATAACATACACACGCTGAGCAGTTTTCGAATAATATTGTAACGGTCGAAGCTCTGCACTCCAATCGACGGTCTGAGCAGGCGGCCACCCTAAAAAAACATGACAGATTTCTTGCTAATTTTTTTGTTAGTTATTTTTCTTATTTTTAAGATAATGGTTATTTTAACTATTTAAAAAAATATTATATGTACACGCTACTATTAGAAAAATCTGACATGTACACATTTAATTTTGCCGCTTGCCGGAAGTTTATCACGGCAGACGTGAACCAATGCTGAGAGTGACACTGGCGACATCGCCGCAGTGTGCCATGCAGTGAGCTAAACTGGAAAAAAAAAAAAAAATCTTAAACATTGTGGAATATTTCCTCTTATACCCACAACGGGACACGTTCCATACTTCGTTTTGTAATCAGAGCATCTGTTACGGGCGTCCAAGAGAGGAAAAATCATAATTTTATACTTTTATGAAATAGTGATAGTTTTGTAGACGTTACTTGCGAATGCATTAACCATTTACCAAAAACAAGTTTAGCTGAATCAGATTTCCCGTAACGGCCCTTCAAAATCAAAATTTGTACGTTTTTAGTTCTTAAAGCCGCAAAAACCAATTAATACAAATAAACTAAAATATTCACACTGAAACTACATGTCACAGTCTATTGCTTGACATGTTTTAAAATCCATTACAAAATACTTTTGTATTTTAAAAAAATCGGTTTAAGAGGCAAGAAAGTTCAAAATTTCAGAAATTTGTTTTAAATACATAAACATTTTTCAATGGATTTTAAAACCTGTCAAGCTGTAGCACTTGACATGTAGTTACTGTGTGAATTTTAACATTTATTTATGTTCATTGGTATTTGCCGCTTATAAGAACTAAAACGTGCACATTTTGACAACAGTTTTTTTTTTGTAAGAGGAAAGTGTACTCCCAAGTAAAATCTACAAAACCAACACTATTTCACACAAGTATAAATTTATGATTTTTCCCCACTTGGACATCCTTAAGCATTATTTCTATAAGTCTCATAATATTAGTATACATTTGACTATTTTTATAAAATTGTAAAGGAACCGTACTATTAATGTATTTGGAAACATTTTATCACACTACTGTCTTAACAGTCCTTAACACTGCGTGGCAGATAAATAAACGCTGAAAACATCAATTGATATTTACGCTTTTTCCGATGCCAATATGGATGAAATTCTCAATGACAATCCTAGATAATGGTATTTTCCAACTTTATGAGTAAATATTTATCCAGAATTACTAATTTGTTACGCGTGATCTCTTGCGCCGCAGTTAAATGCACGAGGTTCTGGTGTCAGAGATTGTGCCTCGGAAGTTCGTAACACTGGAAACAATTTTGTTTAAAACGTTGGCTAAAACTATTGCTTAGGATTGCCATTGTTTAATTTTCGCAAATTTGCTCTGAGAAACGTACAGCTATAGATTAATGCTTTTAGCGTTGAATTATGTACCGCACCCTCTTAATATCACTGTGGTAACTATACAAATCAATTTTACAGTGTGGAGTACACGTTTTCCTTCAAACTGATTTTATAATACGTAATTTTAATTTAATCGGTAATCGCAGCGCTAATGTAACTGCCTTCAGTTAAATATTTAAATAAAACTATACAGTTTTTTGTTAAAAAAATTTTATTGCCAAAACAAGTTTACACATCCATGTCACGTTTTTTACTATATCTGCTCAATTTCAGAATTTAAAATTAATATTCGCAAAAAGTACACAAAAGAGAAAGCCGTGACCTTAAGGGTGCCGTCTACCTGAGGGCCTATGAACAAGGATAGGAATTTTCGGAAAGACTATGGGTATACGCGCAAACTGACCTCACAAAAATGTCTTGCTAGAGACAACTCTTAAAAACAGTATTCGTAGCTTCTCGCGAGTCACCTGGAACACGACCCACGATACTTCGGTCGAGCTGTGTATGCGCGTGCGCTCCCCGGAGTGGAGGATCGGAGAAAATAAGCGGAGGAAAGACGATAAACGACGAGAACGGGTGAAGACGTCCGAGGATCTCAACGCCGACTGACTACTTTGCTCCGCGACGGTCTAGCACACCATTATTTCTCGTCTCCTGTCCCTCGCCCCACGGCTACTAAAGTGTCCCGCTACTACCCTTTCTAACCCATTAACCTTTCCGATCCTCCTCTAGGCGTAATTTTATAACAATCATTAGTGGGAGTCCATCCCTACGACATCCACAGTCGCGGAGAGCCCTGGAGGTAGTTGAACAACGACAAGAAGACCTCAAAGACGATGAAGGGTTCGTTGACCCTTGTCCTATTCTAGACCGCACTTAAACATTGGACTCGTCCACGCCGAGTTTCACAGTTATCTAGAAAACAATCGTTTAGTAACAACATTGCATATATCTACAGGATGAGTTACGACGGAGTGAGTTTATTTCACGTTGTGAGTGCTCACAAAAATTAAGAATATTTTGTTTTCAATTTGTTTGTAAAATGAATATCATGGGAGTATTTCTACCCTAAAAACTGACTATAAATTTTAGTTTCTTTATATTAATTCTAAAAACTACTTACTATTTCAATGATATGACAGTTATATTGGGTGCTGGTGAGAATGAGATGTATATGCGCCCCGGAAATTACGAGAAATTGAAATGCGTGTTCACGAAAAACTACAATTATAACAAAATAAATAATAGCCAACTAATTAAACTGTTTGAAGTAGAAAAATAAAAAATTAAAAAGGACTTACATTCTAGTTTAATAATTCCGATAATTCTATACTAACTTGTTGAGGAACAGATATACACATTATTTGACTTGGAAAAAATTTATTCCGGATATTTTTATAAACGCAATACATCAATAATTATTCATATAATTTCATCAAACAGAACTCTAGTCTTTTTGGCCTCTGACAATCCATTTACTGGTGTGACACACTCGTTTTTTTAAATTGGTAATTTCTTCACTGAGAGGACCTCCTTCAGTCTTTCTCTTCTTCCTTGTTATGGCTACTGCTTGGGACTTCGTGTTTGCTTTGATATCATGCCATGTCAGGAATAAAAATACTCTCAACAAGTAATCATACTTTATGAAGATTACTAAAGTGCCTAAGAAAAATTAGTATGATGTGTGGCTCTAATTAATAACGATGTTGAAGTATTTGGCTTTATATATTAATTATTTTGCAAGAAAATTAATGTAGTTTGGCGGCCAAGCAAACCACAGCTTTAAAGAAAATTTTCTGGTTTGCATTTAGAGAAACGTAGTGATACTCAATCGTAACTCATTAAAAATTTACGTAGGATTTTTCACGAAATTATCTTTAAACTTTATTTATAGCTTTTACTGACGGAAATATCTTACTTCTATATGCAATATAACACGTATTAATATATTTTATAACAGCCCAATAATTACATTTAAGGCACAGCAAAGATTAAGTTAATTTCACTACAAAAATGTCTGCTTTGTGCAATAGTTTAATAATAACACGAAGTAAGATATTGAATCTAACAATCGTTTATTCACTACTCGCAGTAAACCCCGTCCTATTGCTTTTCACACTGGCATATTAGGCCTAGTTTTGTTTCTAGTTGCATATTAATTTTTAAGAATGGAATCAATAAAATTTAGTATCAACCATGAAAACTGGAATTTTAACAATTAAAACAACATAGGCCCAGTCTGTACAATTCGTACGCAAATAATATTAACATTGACCTTCTGCCATGCCTTCAGAAGTCCCTTGATTGCTAAATGTTTATTTTACAATGACGTATTTAACTCAGAGTCACTTCACAAAACTAGCTACAAACTGCAGTTAATTACCCTACAAAACTGATACCAAAGTTCTGTACATTAAAAATAGTATTATGTAGGCCTAATAGAGTGTACATATGCCATAATATAATACTAAGTTAAGGCTATCTATGCCTATAAGCATTGTTACACGACGCCAAACCACGTGCCACAAAGAAAATCAGCTAGTTGCATATCAGTAACCTCCGCCGTAGACAGAGATTAAACAGGGAGACAGTGAGATTTTAATTTTACATTAATCATCTGTTAACTTAATGGCCGAATGGCTGTACACGATATATTTCCCTTCTACGAATTCAAGAAGTAAAACCATTTGCTTGTATCTAATTTTTGTAATTTTACCATTTTTTAATATAAACTATTGGTTGAAGCAGAATGTCACGCACAAAGTAAATAAACTAATGCAAACAATACAAGTGCCACTTCTGATTGGCTGAAATTCCAGTCTTGCTCCAGGTTGACCAACATGACAAAATGCCACTTGCATGCACTTGTCCGACACTCCTTCTAACATACTGAATATGCATGCGAATTTCTGAGGTTGGAGCAACGACAATTGTCTCGTATATGTCGTGAACTTGGCGCGATGACTCGCATATGAACTCTACTTGTTAGAATTCAAGCTTACGACGTCTGGGTTCTCAGGTTGGCAGCTGCACTGTTTTAAGGGGGAGAGCTAGATGATACATTTTATTTATCTATTTCTGCAATAACTCCTATTTTAAAACATTTTTTGTAAATGTGGAAATATTGAGGCATAGAAGATATTCGTGATGAATTTTGGAGGTCATAATAGTGTTTTATTTTCATATTACATTGGACTTGAAATAATTCTTGAAGGTTAACCTATAATTCCTTTGCAATGATTCTGCGTGGCAAATTAATATGAGATTCCATGTCAAGCAGTTTATCAAGAATATCAGATATCTTGTCAAAGAGAAAATTGTGATAACATAACTTGAATAAATGTTATGGCTCGAAAACAAAAAAAAAAAAAAAAAAAAATCGAACACCCTCCCTCCCCCAATTAAGGTGGCCGTCTATCCAGGCAACAAGTAGTGTACAGAGCATCGACCGATACGAGATTATTATGAAACTTCTCTCAGCGCGCGTAACTGTAATTTGCTTTTGAACAGAACGCTGCATGAGTGTACACCGTTTTAAAGTCCGCCACTCTTCTTTAAAGCTTATTTTATTTCAGGGTCGAAAATGGCGAGAATGGGTGGGTTTGTGGCCCTCTTTTAAGAACGATAATCTTGGTTCAGAATGTTTTAAAAGAATAAATGCCGGTACGGCATACCTTCATGTACAATATTACGTCATAAAATGATAAGGTCACCACTGAATGTCTGAAATAAGCTATCTATCGGCGAGAAGACTACATGCCAATTAATTGAATTGCGCCTAAAGGCTTGGGCGGGACTTGATGTGTGTACTGTAGCACCATTAGCTCTCCGCAATTTCTGGATTCGAACTGATTTCATAAATTTCAGAGGCAGTAGTGAAATTAAACATTAGTAAACATAATTTTTAAAACGGAAGTAAGCTGTAATTTTATTTCCTGACGATTGACTTAATTCAGTAAACAATCAGTTTATCTCAAATTACAATCACACAGATCGAAACAGCAAGTATATATATCTGTAACATAGCATTTATGCTATGGAAAAATTGAATTGCAAAAAAAAAAAAAAACATTTTACGGACGCTTTCCTGTTTCTACTCTTTTTGAGAAAATAAATTTTTAAATCTTTATCTAGAGCAGATATCACAGATCTGCTTGACAGTTTTGTTTAAAATGTTCTTGGCGTGGTGAGTATTTATTTTAAGACAAGAAATTATAGAATTTATTCAAATAAGAAAGAGAAAAATATTTACTTAACTACATAATTTGCTAAACCCATATGAAAAAACTAGCCAAAATGGTGAAAACTATTTCAATCAAAACTGCCAAAAAAATTGTGATATATGCTCTCGTTTAAGCTTAAATAAATAACTGTCGTAAAAATAGAATAAACAGGTGAGTATGGCCTTATGAATCAGTCTCTCCCTTACGTGTTGGCTTATTGGGTTTTCTTGCCTACTTTCGTTTCACGACTGAAAATACTAAAATTTCACAAATTAGACATAGCCATTAATCTTACCATTCAGTAGACGTATAAGAAGTAGACTAGGAATTCATAATTATGCATTTTGTAATATAATTTAACAAAATTAACAATTTTTGCCTAAGTGTATAAAAAATGTCATAATTATGAGTTCCTAATTCAGTTCTTGTACGTCTACTTAAGTTCAACAGCGGTGTTTCAGTTGTGGAACTTTTGTAATTTTCGGCCGAGAAACAAAAATAAGCAAGGAAAACCAATAAATCAACACGTAGGAGGGATGTTAACTCTTAAGCATGTATCACATATCTAGTGGCGGTGTAGAGTTGGTATCTTGGTCGGGCTATACTGCCAGCTGCGTTGGGGCGAGACGAGACCAGGATACCCATACGATGGAAGAGCTGGATTCCACGAACCTGTTGGAATAAAAGGCATCTCCGAGGTTAGTGTGAGCCTAGTTGTCAGAGAGTGCGAGATGCGTACTCGTGTACCCCCGAGAGTGCACGTGCATGCTTCGTATCCACCGTACATTCCCAGCTAGCCCCTGCGGCAGAAGGACGGGGGACAACAAACAGGAACACGGTAATTGGCAGAAGAAAATAAGAACAGGTGAAGAATGAGGGAAGAAAACAACCGAGTGCACGCAACTTATCCAGTCGCGCTCCATTTGTTGTCTTCTCTTCACCTCCTTCGTAGACCAGTTCATTAATGACAACCACCCTCCCCCCCCCCGGCAAAACCCAATCCCACCGTTAAACTCATTTTCCACTTCCTTCTCTCTTTCGCCCAAATTTCGCATTTTAGGTCCAACTCGCAACACAGTGATCACCAAGCACACATTTTCGCGATGCAAGATTTAATTTCTATGAGATTTCTCATAAGAAGTTTCATGCTAAACTCACAAACAAAGCCTTGACGTCATGTTCTCTCTTAGCTGGTGATTGTCTGATGGCTTCCGACAATATTCAATTGCCTTTACTTTAGAAAACAAACCACCAGCACGATATAGTTTGTCACAGTATTTTCCCAATACGTATGTTGTTTCGGATGTGTTACGCATCAGTAGACTTTGCACCAATTGCGACGATTAAGTAAAACATGCTACTGTAAATCATTTCAGATTTCAAAGAGTCTTACAATAATCTTTTAGCTGTATAAAATTAGTATTTCAAACAACAGAACAGAGGACTTAAATACTTTTAGTAGAATTAATTCAAAGCTGAAGAATATATTATACGCGTGTAAAAATGGTTTAGTAATGTATAACTCTGTCCATTTATTCATCCGTGTATCTACTATTGAAAATAATAGCGTACTAATTACTATTATATCACTCGCCAAATACCTCTTCGCAAAGTTCAGTTATGATTTACTCCCATTTCTGTGACCAGAAGAATACTGTTGGTCACACGATCAGCGCATAACGACCATTTGAATCCATCCTTCCGTGCACGTTGCGAACCTCGCACCAAAAAATAGGACATGCCGTTTCTCCTGTCCCCTGGTTTCGCTAGAGCCCCGCTTCGAATGAAAATTTCTCGCGTGAGATTTATCTTGGGATCGCCACCTGGCATGAGTTTTGTACATATCTTACGACGTGTAAAACCAGCTAACTTGCGTCATTTGAAACCAGATTTATATGTTATGATCTTTGAAAGAACTGTGCAATGGGAATGCATGACTGGATTCGGTTTCTTGGACGTACTCCATTGCAAATTGAACGACTGTCAAAGAAAACTAAACAAATAAAAGAAAACCATAATATAAGCAGAGTATGCTTAGTCAGCAAGATACAAACACAACAAGAAATTCCAAAATGGAATCGGGTCAAATAGAAACAAGGAACAAACAGATAATAAATGAAAATAATAACAAATAAAATAAAAAATAAAGTAACATGCGACACAACGATGAGATGAAACAAAAAACACAGCAAATATCAGACACGAACAGAAAAATAACAAAAAGACACAACAAATAGACGAGACAAAACGCAACAGGAAACAGACGTATACAGAAAAGACAAACGACACAACGAAGAGACGAAACAAGACACAGTTGTTTTCCAGACAGACAGGCAGCTACCGCAGGTAAAAACTATGGCGTCCTGTTCATTAACACATACATGCTCCTGTGGACTAACCACATATATCTACGCACTTTTTAAGGGTAATACTTATCAACCTTGCATTCATATAGTTAAAATAAGGAATCAGTACAAAGTAATATACTTCTCATAAATTCCATTTCAAGAATAAATTTCAAACGAAAAGTATTATAATTAAAGTTTCATAGTTACTACTGTTATAGAGGGATATTCGAAAATTCTATACGTGTAAAATATTCTTGATTAAATGTATATATTTAAGTAACATTTTATGTATTGCATTACTAGGGACCCTGGTTTTTCACGAAAATAATTTTGCTCCACTTTGTTTCAGTACCTTAAGTGCACATCTACAATTTTGTTTCATGATTTTTGGCAGCGTGTCTATATGAAGAGCCGTATATCACCTGTCTGAGCCAATTACAATAAAGTCTCTGCAATTCCTCACGGCTGTGATTTGCCGATAGGATTCCAAGGCTCGAGAGAGTTAAAATATCCTATCACTGACCACGAAGCAGAACTGCAGATGTGCACGTAAGGCATTGAAACAAAGTGGGGCAAAATTCTTTTCGCGACAAACCAGGGTCCCTAGGCATAACAAGTAGCAGATTTCTTTTCAGTGGGGCAGTTTTATTACTTACGAAATTTCACGAGGAATAGTTTGGTCCAAAGACTTTTTTTCATACTGATACATTGAGAAGTGATCCATTTAACACAGATTTTGACCTCCCGAAATGTTTTGTAACACCGTGTTCTAAAAATATACACGCGACATGGGCGGCTCAGCCGTGAATAATAGAATATACCACAGACTGCGTTTTCTTGACACATATTTCCTTAGTTCGTGACATTTCTGATTTCGGAATCGAGTTAGCGCACAACACAAACAATTAGGAAATTCGTGGTTTCAAAAGAAGACCTTAAATAAAAATAACATGTACACTGACAATGTTGGTAAACAATATTATTTCTCAAGATCTGGTTCCATTTAATTAATTTTAATACAGATGTGCAATGCATGTGGACACTCTAATATTATTGATTAAAATACTATAATGCTTTCGAAGACTGTATGTAATTAATGTTAACGCACATACTATTCGACATGAAATAAAATCTACTTCGAAACTAGGTCGCATTTTACAGACTTTTTTTGTACTTAACAATTTTTTCGAAACTTTGTTACTCTATAGAAATTGGTGACCTTGCGAAGAGCTGTTGTCCAAATTAAAATTAATACGTGAGAAACACAGACTTTTTTAAATGTTGAAATATATTATTTTCCAGACATCAGTTCTAAACTTTATAGTAATTATTTACAACGTTCAATATTTCTTTGTAATTGTAAATAACAAAGTGTATTACTGTTTTGCCTGTGCTATACCAATGACAGCAGAATGAAGAACTAGATATATTCATCCTCCCAGACGCGGTGTTGGCTACTAACAACATCGACTCTCTTCTTCTCCTGCGACGAGTGACTTGAACCTAGGGCGACTCGATGACAGGACGAGAGGGCAGGGGCGGGGCATGGAGGAGACATAAGGTTGTAGGCCTCTGAGAGTAGCCGGGTGATAACATTGTCGTGGCGGACAAGGGTGACCTTAATCGCCGAGCGCGGCTGACAGCCTGCTATTATACCCTGTGATTGATATCGAAGCTCCTGCACATCATGTAGAGAGAGAGAGAGAGAGAGAGAAGTAGAAGCATTTACATGTTTAGCGTCTAAAGAAAAGTTCGTACTACAGAACAAACCTATCTTCACATCGTTCTGTGAAGGTACGTTTATCGCATTTGCCCTTCCACTGTGATAGTTTATATTAATTAAGCGCTGAAACAAAGTACGGTTTCGTAAGGTTAGGAAAGTGCAAGAAAAATGCATATGGGATGATGCAACTCCTAGACATAGAGATGCATTAACCAGGCTCAATACCACCAACTGACAAAAATATAACCAAAATGTACGCTTTATATAATTTATCCACAAAAGTTATATCTTATTTGCAAAGTAGTGTAAATTTATAAAATAATAGAACAAAATTGTAGACAACTAGTGCCAACCCAAACGTATGAAAAAATAAAACACAAGTAAACAATACACAGCCTTGTAATCAACTGAGAAAGAACTACTTTGTTTGTGGAATATACGGACAACGAAAACTAACATACGAATGACGATATTATCGTCCGTCAGTCACTTAGCATCTAGAGCTTGCGAAAGTTTAGACAGACGGATTGGATCTGATTGGCTGATGGTCATATGGTCGCATGGGTGGATGTATTCTTTGCGCTCGAGGCATAGAAGTGCGGAGAATTAATGGCGATACAGTAACCTCATCACGCTTCACTTAAAATAAACCGTTTTGTTCGTAGTTTATAAATCGTCCTAAGATATCGCATACACATGTGAGCCTCACCGAATTGAAAATAAACGTCAGCGGTGGCATACATGAATGTTCGACAGGTACTGAGCCACAAAGAATATAATTATGTCTGAACCTCGGAGGCATAAGACACTATGTCCACTTTTTCTCAAAATGCACTTTTTACCATAAACGTTACTACAGATTTAAGTACTTCCTAGTGATATACAACACAAAGTCTGTGTTGTGTCCAAAACCCACATTTTTGGGTGTCAAATAGCTTAATTCGCTAGTGAATCGCACACTTCAAACTGCTCTCCTGAAAATTATGATTTCTGTGACATAGTGTCTTATGCCTCCGAGGTACAGATCTGTATATCACTATCCTTACTTACACGATGACTTAAGGCAGGCAGCGTCCGGGCGCGGTCTACCGCAATTTTCATCACCAATGTTTAATCTTTTATTTCTACCAGATATTTTTTTTTATTTTAGACACAAAATGTGACTAAATTTGGCTGTAATGAAATTTTTTTATCTCTCATGTTGTTTTTGTAGACATACGTTGTGACTATTTTACATTAATCAAATATTTCTAGCATTCATAGTTTTTGTGTTTCAGAGCCCCATTTTGCATAACTTTACACAAAAAACGAAAACCAACTGACTTACAGAAATGAAAATTTTCGAACTGAAGAACAGTGTTACGAGCTTCGTCATGACGTGAAAATTGGCAAATGTATACTGTATTAAATTCAGATATTTTTTCCAAATAAAATTAATCCAAAGCTGTTTTTGAACAAACCTTGACATCGTTCTTCGCTGTGAGTTATTTTTTTTCTGTAGGCCAGTTGGTTTTCGTTTTTTTTTCATACAAAACCGTTTTATGCAAATTTGGACTTGATCTGCCATTATACAAAAACTATGAAAGCTAGAAAAATTTTAATTTCTTTAAAAGTAGTATAAATATATGTATACTATGCGTACCATATCTCGTACACATAGGCTATACAATTATTAGACCAATAAAAATTTTTCTCAGAGCATCCCCTTAAATCTCCTAGGCCAAATGGAGGAGTAGCTAGTAACTATGACTGACAAGCAACTATTATTGTAATAGTTTTATAGTGTTTTTATAGTGTTATGTGTTTTTGACTGTTACTTAATTTGTAAAGTGTTAAATATTTAAAAATTTGTAATGTTTTAATTTGTCGCATGTGAATAAATATGTACAGTTCCTACAAAGAGCTTCTGCTGTCTGGAACATTAATACAATGTTAATAATAGTGTGCAGACCTTAGCTGCACTGTAGTACAGACTTTTTCTAGGCTCTAGTCATTTACATGCGCTCCGTCCCGCCGCGGGGAAAATGTCGTCGGCCGTGTATCTTACACACTCACACGCGCACGCACACACCTAGTCCGTCGCCGCCAATTGCGAATTTATGAGCATCTTGTCCTTCGCCGAGAGGTTCTAACTCCACAGTAATCAAGTGTGCCGTCCAACATGCGGCGTGAACCCTTAACTTCAGAGAAGGCAGGGCATAAGGGCAGGTTTACAATTGAATAGTTAAGTGCTAAGAATTATGCAGTACTAGTTTGTCGCTCTCACAGAAACACATGTTAACTAACAACAGTTCACAATAAAATCGTCAAGTCATAATTCCAGCCAGTGGAAGCGACAGTGCCGCTATCAGAAGGTGTTGATGTGGACCACAGAATTGGCTGTAAATTTTTGTTTTACAGGGTTTTCAAAAGTTATCACGTTTAGTATTGTCATTCAAACAAGAATCGGTGAAAACACAGGATGTCCGGAAACAAACGCAAAATAATAACACCGTTCAAATCCTGAGCTAAATTGGAAACGAAAGCGTTAGTGGCACGTGCATAATGTGGCAACACTGCTCGGAGATTGTCCGCTCTTGCGCTCCTCGCTCAGATGTTACTTTATATATATGTTACATCAAGTAAACTTAGAATTGTGTTTCGACTGCTCAATAGTTTAGCCTATACCACGGTCATAGAAGTACAGGTCTGACACTCGCCTATCTACCAATGTATTTTGCTTGACCCCCTTGTTGTTTGGCTGTAGTTCGTCAAGATACCGAGAATGTTGTACTTTTTAGCGCTGTAATTCGGGCGGTCGGACTCAAACTCCGCACACTTTTTTCCATTGTTAACATTATAAAGTAAATAAAGATTTCTGGAGCCATGATTAAAAATTGTAAGTGAAGGAAGCATTTCATAAATCGATAAAAATTACGTTTTGATAAGTTGTTTATGTTAGTGGGAGGGAAGTGGGCGGAGTTTGAGCTCGACCGCCCGGATTACAGCGCCAAAAATGTATAGCATTGTCGGTAACTTGGTGAACTGCAGCCAAAAAACAATGGGGTCAAGTTTCCAGGCGAGTGTCCAGACCTGTTCTTCTACGCAGTGGCCTGTACCCATGATATGCAGGTCAGAACAGAAGTACATATTGAGATAAATAATATATATGTGAAGCACAAGATGGGAACAACTACAGTGCTAAGTTGCCACATTCTGCATATCATAAAATGTACGTTCTGCCACTAACATTTTCTTCTCTAACATAGCCCAGGATTTATGTTGATTATGGAGGACTGTATATGAATAACTGATATGCAATTATATAGCTTTGTTAAATGTTTTGACCACTGGAGCTATTTCTCTGCGTCGTAAATGGCTTATGCTTTGTGCTGATTCGCTACTCTCCCCGAAATTTTACTTAAGATATAAATTACAACTATTTTGTTTACGCTTAAGTTCGGCATCACGCGCATTACTGGATTTTTTTTTTTTTTGCTTTCTCGGAATCTTGAGCAAAAAATGTGATATTTGCTAATATAGACTGAATTAAATTAATATATACTACAGTACAAGTAACACCGTTGAACTGTAAACGTGTCCTATTAATTACAGAAATTAGTCCAGAAATTGTTTCATATTCAATTTTCTAGACTAATTACGGCCTAAATGTATATTAACAGTTCAACTGCGATGCTTGAACTGTAGCCAAAGGTACATACATTCCAAGCTTTAATATACCAACTTTTACATTATTCTTCTCAGAAATTCATAAAATTCAAAAATAAAAGATTTCAGTAATGTGACTGATGCCGAGTCTTAAGGGCGCCGCGTACCTGCGCGTTAGAGACTCAGAAATGACGGAGCTATAAGGTCGACCTTGAAACGGGCATCAAATGCCACATCGCCACTGCGAGCCAAGCGCTGAACTAGAGTGAAAGGTTCCCGCCGAACCGTTTTTGCTACGGGACTTTTAGCGGTGACCATATAATTTTATTGGTGGAAAGTCAGTAGCAAAGTTCAATGTAGGTCGCCCTCTGAGTTTCACGTACATCCGGTTAGTACATTTTGATGTAAGGAAGTCTGATAAGGCCGTTTCTAGCCGTGTTGGAGGCCTTAGAAAATGTGTCTTAACAATGATGTTCCGACCTTGTCTGAAGTTTTTTTTTTTCGTATGTTGGCACAATGAGCACACGTGGAATATTTTTGCAGAAAAAAACCTGTTTACAGACACGCTGCAACGCATTTGAAGTGTGAGTTAGGCGGGCGTACACAACCTGCTAAGTTCTATTGGAAACAATCGCATTGAACAACACACTTTCAGACCATCTGTGTACGTCATAACTACAGACAGGAAAATTCGCGTGTTCATTGACCTGTAAGCTAGCCTCCAAGAATATTTGTGTGCTGAATGTGATAACTAAGGCCCGGTAGTTTTCGTGAAAAGATTTTTGTCCCACTTTGTTTCAGTGCCTTACGTGCACACCTACATTTCAACTTCATGGCTATTGACAGAGCGTTTTTGCGCAGAGTCGTTATTCATTTAACTGTGCCAATCAGTACACGGATAACTGCCACACATCACGTCTGTGATTTGCGGATTTAACTTCCACACTCTGGGTGTCACGGCATCCAATCACTGACCACACAACAGAGATGCAGGTGCCCAAGTATGACACTGAAACAAAGTGCTGCCAAAATCTTTTCGCGAAACCTTTGCAGCAATAGGTAGAGGCACGATTATTTCGCGTATTGATTCTAGGTCAGGTTGAATGCCAAAAATGTATACTTCACTATTCCTACTGTGATTAGAGGACACCTGTTTCAACACATATTTGACGACTGCAAGCCAGTGATAAATAAGGAAACAAATCCTGGTAGTAACACGTGTTATGGTTAGAAGCCAATTGATATTTGACTTTGGCCAGTGGGTCTATAGGTCTTAGAAGTCTACGCTGTTGCCAGATTAATACGCGAAATACTCGTGCCTCTAGCAATAGGCACTGAGTTTTAGTGGAACGAGTGAAAAGCAGAGACTTTCTTCGAGATCAACTTCTATTAGTGTAAAATATTCCTAATCAAATGTACATATTTTAGTAACATTTTATGTATTAATTATTAAGCATAACAAATAGTAGATTTATTTTCAATGGGGCACAGTATTTTATAAAATTTCACGTGAAATAGTTTGGTTCAAAGACTTTTTTTTCAAACTTATACATTAAGAAGGGATGCATTTAAACAGAATTTGACCTCCCGAAACGTTTTTGTAGCACCATTTTCTTAAAATATATAACCGTCATGGGCGGCTCAGCCGTGAATAATAGAAAATACCACAGACTGAATTTTCTTGACACATATTTCCTTAGTTCGTGACATTTCTGATTTTGGAATCGAATTTGCGCACAACACATACGATTAGGAAATACCTTAAATAAACGTAACATATACACTCACAAAGTTGGTAAACAATATTTTTTCTTAAGATCTGTTTCCATTTAATTAATTTTAATACAGATGTGCAATGTACGTGGACACTCAAATATTATTGATTAAAATACCGCAATGCTTTCGAAGACTTAACATAATTAATGTTAATTCACATATTATTCGATATGAAATAAAATCTATTTCGACACTCGGTCACATTTTACGAACTTTTTTGTACCTAACAATTTTTTGTAAATTTTGTTACTATAAAGAAATTGGTGACCTTGCGAAGAGCAGTTGACAAAATTAAAATTATTACGCGAGAAACACAGACTTTTTTTAATGTTGAAATATATTATTTCCCAGACATATATTCTAAACTTTAAAGTGATTATTCGTAACATTCAATATTTATTTCTAAATGTAAATAACAAAGTGTATTCCGGCCTCGGTAGCATGGTCGGTAGCATGCCGGCCTACAGTGCGAAAGGTCCAGGGTTCTAATCCCGGTACTGATATGGATGTTCGTGTCGTTTTCTTAGTTTTAGTTGGTTTGTAAGCCATCCCTCACTAAGCCTGAAAAAGTGCATGAAACCGGGTGACGTTAATAAACCCTCTAAAATATAAAATAATCATATTGTATGACTGTTTCGTCTGTGACATACCAATGGCAGCAGAATGCAGAACTAGGGGTATTCACCCTCCCAGACGCGGTGTTGCCTACTAACAACATCGACTCTCATCTTTGCCTACGACGAGTGACTTGAACCTATAGGGCGACTCGATGACAGGACGAGAGGGCAGGGGTGGGGCATGTAGGAGACGTAAGGTTGTAGGCCCGAGAGAGTAGCCGGATGATAACATTGTCGTGGCGGACAAGGGTGACCTTAATCGCCGAGCGCGGCTGACAACCTGCTATTATACCTTGTGATTGATATCGATGCTCCTGCACATCGTGAAGAGAGAGAGAGAGAGCTAGAGAGAGAGAGAGAGAGCTAGTCGAAAACTACCGGGCCCTAGTGATAACAGCTGTTTATTAGTTGCTCGCTGACACAGTGAAATGGGCCTCTATTCAGTTACAGTTTTATTATTGGATCTGCTACTTCCAGGAAGTGTCGAATAAGTTAACGGCCAGTTATGAACGTGATACAAACCTATGGTTGCCGGAACTCTAGCTTGCGCCTAAGAGAAAACGCGAAATTTTCAGGTCTACAGTCAGAACGCATAATTTAATGTTTACGTTTTCAGTTGTAAACCCATCTTAACACGACGTTATAGCTGCTAGAGCTTTAAACTGGCGCAATATGTTGTCAACGAGTAGAATTGCAGCCATGTAGTCGAATTTGCATTTTTTGCTTGTTTGGCTTTCCTTGAAAGTTTTTACGCGTAAACCCTGTGTGTAAAAAAAAACTTAATAACGGGGTACACATATAGGCTATTTATAAATGGAGGCTATTTCTTTAAGGAACAAATTTTCAAACGTCCATAGTTAACCCAGTATGATATAGTAGTTTCAATAAGTACGTTAGTACTGTCACCCGAAAGTGCAGTATCCGAAACATAGGTTTCAGAAAATTACATTTTTAAGTGCGGTGCCAACAGCGCGTAGGTCGTGTTTCGTTGTTGAAGGAAACCTGAGATTGTAATTCAAATTTTGTAATGACAGTTAGGTTTCGCGTTCTGTATAAACGCGGGAACTATGGTTTCAGATGTAAATGTCATGTGGCGCGTACTACTGTAACCTATTATTGAACAAGACTTTTTAAACAAATGATACAAACAGGACACCTCTCTTTCATTAAACGAAAACGTCAATTTTTTGAGCTACCCTGAAGACGAGTTCATTTATTTCAAGATATAACCATAAACATAATGTTTCGTACACGCATACGCCACGAAAAAAAAATGCCGTAAAAGTTACCTTAAGAAAGCATGAAAATCACACGCTCAGTTAATCAGATATCAAGAACAAGTCCAGTCACTTTATTAGTTTGGTCGGTGGAACATTTCTGCCAGAAATAAAATATAACTATTTGTTCCGGTTTTTATGTTGCACGGAGTAAATAAAACTACTTTAAAATTCGTAGGTTAGCAAAAATATAATAATATATTTTACACAACCTTTCAATGATTGGGGAGAAAAATTAAAAACGAGACATACCCGAAAATGAATTATAGCTGTCTTTCTAAATAAAGTATGTGTGTTATACACGAAATTTAAACTGGGATTCAATGAGATAAGAACATGTCCTACTGAAAAAGTCGTGGTTTGTTTAGTATTGCGAGTCTGATTACTTTCCTCTACAGATTGACAAGGTGGTCATGTTTGGTTTAATGTTTTCACCTCAATTGCAATAAACATATCTTTAATTTACAATAATGTATGTGCATTGTTAGCCAATGTGCACGCGGAAGAGGAGACATTTTAGTGGAGCATAAATGTTTAGAAAGCGCACTAAGCCAGCTGCGAGCAACCATCCATTAAAGTCGTCGTCAGTATTAACAAGATGGTGGTATTAAGTTAACCGCAGGCGGCTGTTGCGTCAGGTTCTCGCTCTGAATGAGAACTTGTAGAACAGCAGGTTTCTCCCGATCTGGCCTACACCAACATTAAGGGCCCTGCCTGATCCAGAACCCTGGTAAGTGTAGGAATTTACTTGTTAAAATATGAGTGAGGCTATGTCACCTGTTCCTTCCTTATCTTCTTCTTCTTCTTCTTGCGGATTGTCTTCAGCTGACGCCGCTTCTCCTCTCTCCCGGTTGTCATCTTGTCTATGTAGACTTTCTTCGATGGTCATATTCCTCACTTCAATTGCCCCATCTACGTCGTCTTGTCAGTTGCGTTGTGGGCGACCTCTTTTCTTCAGTCGTCACAAATATCTATATTCATTTTCGTCTATTGTTGGATTACGTCATTTCTTACCCTATCCATGCTAATATAGCACGAACTTCGCCTTAAGTAATCCATCTCAGTGGCAAGTAATTTCTTCTTGTTCTTTTTGCTAACGTCCCAGGCTTCTGAATCATACAAAACTACACTTTGGGCTATACTCTTATACATTCTCTTCTTGATTGTTCTTCTTATCTTTTTGTTCCAAAGAACTGAGTTCATTGCTCTTCTTACAGTATTTCCTTTATTAATCCTACTAGTGATTTCTTCATTACTATTCCCAGGTATTTTGCCTTTTCCACACCTACAACTTCTTCTCTCTCTTCCTCCAAATTGTTTACTTTTCTCGTTCCAACTGCCAAGTACCGTAAAGCGAGGTAACTTTTCCTAATTTTGGGATTACTTTGCACTACATATTTTAGTTGTAAATGAAGGTTTGCAGAATCGCAAATTGTTGAAGTCTACGCCATTCGTAGCTTTAATAATAAAAATACTTTAGAGTGACTTTTATCCTGGAATTCCAACATAGAACGAAATTAATCTAATGGTGCAAAGTCACTTATGGTGGTGCAAAGTCACTTATGGTGGTGCAAAGTATCCTCACTTTACGGTGCTCACACTTCTTCATGTTTATCTTCAGGACAGCTTTTCTATATTCCTGTTTAATCTTTCTTATTATATAACTCAGGTCATCTTCATCTTCTGCTAATAAAATCTGAAAATCTGCAAAATACAAACTAAATACCTTCCTATCCCTTACTGTTACTCCCATAACTTGACATTTTCTGTGCCAAGTTTACGAGACTGCTCCTAGTTATCTGTTCAAATTATGTATATATCTATGCTTCTACTGATTTTATATGCTCACCTCGGTGTGGCTCACTTTGATAAAGTACCTTTTAGGCTGTTATCAGTACCCTGATAACTATATAATGAACGTTTGTGTGCCAACAGAACACTCTAAAACACCAATTATTTATTAAGTGTTTTATCTTCCTGTAGCAATATTTTCTTCCTCTCAACGAATATTGTGAATTTTTTTTCCAGAAACGATATCGTTGAAGGGTACAGAACCGCGTAAAATATAACTTAACATATAAGTCTCTATCCTTTTCTCTCTGACCATAGTTTTGAGGCATGCAGAGCCCTAACAACTGTGCAGATGAATTTTATTTAAAATTTTTCTTAGCCCAGTACACATTTTCTCACTAGAATATGACATTATAATTTGATAAATTGATGTGAAAATCGGATATGATGTACAAATTTATTACAAATATTATGATACTAAGTAACTTTTAAGTACTGATTTATGTAATGAGTACGGCATATTTTGTATTGCTGAGTTTATATTTTTGCTATTGTAATTAAAATTGTTTGCTGAAACAAAAGTTACCATTTAACAAGTTAACAAATAGAGGTTTCTCAGAAAATACTGTTCCAACTTCCGCTACAGTAGTTAACCACTAAGCTCAATTATAACGGGATGTGAAATTTCCATTTGCTTATTTGTATGTTTGGCTTACTACTTACAAAGAAGGTGTACATAAATGGCGATTAATGGCGTGATCCACGCCAACAGGCTTTTAATGTGAAATCCACAAAAACGTCTTCTCCTCTCCTACTTCTCGGCGAGGGCAGTAGTATTTCAAGCCGGCTTGTTATCTCTCAGTTACACTCAGTGCCTCGCCTAGCTAACAAAGCAGGTCTGGAGACAGTTCCTCCATCTGACAAGACATATGCGGAACACCTCCCTACGTCCACGTCCAGAGCAGTTATTCTTACAAGCTGCTATGTCTTCAGCCGTCGTGTTGCCTGTCCCCGCAGATCGTGCGAGATTCACCTGCGCTGCCGGCTAGCGCTCGTTATAAGGCTACCGCCTCGGCAGCAGGTTTAACTACCGTCACGTGAAGATAGAGATACATGGAGTTTCCCAGTCCATACATTTCTTTGGTGTTATTTGAATTCGTTATTCAACGCTCTTACGACTCGCGAAACCCGCCATGTTTGGTTTCCTGTCTTCACTAATATCCGGAAAATAAATGTGGAAATTCCCATTAAATTTGCTGTAGTAAGGACACAACCACGGAAATATTAATGTACGAATGAATTATTATGCTATAATAAATCACACAAAGAGCTTGCCATATTGCACATAATTATTCGTAAATATTTCTTTTCCCGATGTCTCTACTGGACAGCAAAATAATATAACCTACAAAACCAATTTTCGAATTTTTCTCATTACAATCTTTGACCCCCATCTGCCAAACACATATAATTCATATAAATATATATATATATATTTATTTATTTATTTATTTATTATACTGGTGCACAAATACAATAGCATCACCTTAAATACCCACTACTTTTACAATAAACGTCTTCATACGTGTGTGATGCCTTAGAACGTAAATTTATAAACTATGCTAGACTTTTCAATACACTTTACACTAACACCACAGTACTTTCACGTGAAAAGGAATTTCAATCTCTGGAAAGTCTGGGCTGTTTAAAAACGTGTCAACATGAACATCGCCTTTTTGTTACCGATCGCATGCGAATTGGCATTTATTTGTGTTTCTCGCTACTGGCATTTATTTGTGTTTCTTGCTACTTAGCTTCGAGTTCCAGTTACCTGCAAGTCTCGCATGGTTTTCAGAAATGCCTTCAGCACTTCGGCGGATTTTAGTGTAAGCAGCAATAACTGGTTTTGTAAGCAACATATCTACTACTACCGTTAACGCGCGAGTTTTAAGTGTCTGTGTTTCGTACAAAAATTAACCACAGTCAAAAATATGTTTTACTGTAAACCAACGAAAGTAATTTGTGCTAATAATTGCACGAATGTAGTGACACATAATAGTTAAATCACCCGCTTAGAGAAGTCACCCACAGCGCTTTCTTTTGAAGGGCTGTGCGAGCATAAAACGTATGCTTGAATAGTTGATCCTTTTTTTATTAGGAAAAACAACTGTAAGCTACCGTAGTGATTGGGCTTAATCAATTAACATTGATTTAAATTACTTGCAGAATATCCCATTTACATGCTACATAAATCGCTGAGAATCCTACTGATTTTCTTCATCTTTTAGCTGCAGAGTATCTCAGCTGCTATTCAAAATGTATTTTATTAAATTTTACGTAAGTAAAAATGATATAATATTCTTAAATATAGGTTTTGTATAAATACCGTCACTCGTTTCATGATGACGCAAGGTAAAGAACACAGCCTGTATGCTTTGATACCGAACTTTCAGGAATAATTATATGTGCAAAGACAAAGTAAACGAGAGAAACAAATGTTTAGTAAACGCATTGACAATGATAAATATTTTAGATGCCGAGGTACTTAACATGGAGTCGGGAATATAATCAAGTGATCGCATGTTGAGACGTTGATACCAAAATTTTCAATTATTAGAACGTCGAGCACAAAGTTGAGGGTTTTTAATCACCATATTATCAGGTTTCTAACAACCACGTTATCAATCCTTAGTAAATAAACGACATAACTGCATGACTTCTAATTAATGGCATAGTCACCCCCAATGATACATAACTTGCACGGAAAAGTCTCTGGTTTATGAAAACAGACATTTGGTAAGAATTAACATTGGAATAATTAAGTTTGTACAGAAATCCTACTCAGTTTGCACATTCGTGACGCGAGTGTAGCTTCGTAGGTTGTGTTATCAAAAAAGCATGTTTTCCAGCAAAACTCTGATTCCTAATGTGAAAATTTTAAATGTTGCATAATTAGTGACAGCGTTCTTCCCCTATCTGAGAATGAAATTTATTCGTTTAGTCTTCTTTAATAGTTCCATTTTTTAAAAACACGAAGGCCCATGTGCATGATTTACCATCTGATGTGATAGAAAATATTGCCGTAATTAATATTCTTGGGAAAAACAAAACGAGATTGTTTGCCTGATTGCTGTTGAAAGATCACTTGACGTTAATTGTCAGCTAGTCGGCTGCTCCGCCAAATTAGGGCGGTGATGTGAAATCGCACTTACACAACCGTTCGCTGTGCGTCTTCTCGAGATCGCTGGGCATTTGTAATCATTCCAACCTGCTTTGTTACAGACGCGAGTATCCAGATCTCGCATTTATTTATAGAGCAGCTGAGAAATGTCCCTCCTCGTTTTTCGAGCCTATTAGTCAACACCGTGTATCTATGGCCTGTCCCCCAAATCTTTGTGGACAAGCTCCAGACTAATGTAGTGTCCATTTGGTGGCGTAAATTACATGACATGTAAAACGTAACGGCATTGCAGGAACGAATCTTCTGTGTCTGCTTGCATGTGTTATGACCTGGTCAGGATATGAGATTGCATAACAGTTGTCAAGAGCAAAGTCTTTCGTTGGACGAAACAGATATTGTTTCAACTTCTGACATAAAATAATAGGACTTTCCTGGTTAGCCAAATATTTACTGAAGACAGGTCACGTTTAACCATACCCTGATGAATTACATTATTTTTATTGTATTATTTCGTTATTATATTAATACTAGCAAGGAAATCAATTGAAACTTTATTTTGACATGCGCACAAATATAAAACAATATTTCAATCACATCTTAATAGTGTTAGGAGATAATTTGGTTAATTTCAAGCACCTATTCAACAACCACACTGAAATTGTATTGGTTTCCGTGGTACTGCTACCAGGATTGTATTCTTAGACTATATTTATGAGTGGGAGCATTTTTCTTTAAACGGCGCGCCATATAAAAGCCGCACACGTGGTTTAAATTCATAGCATGGATGCATAAAACCCTAACTATGACATTCGTTCTCAAGCAAATCAAAATATTTTACTTATAAAATTATATGGTGTAAACACAAGTGAAACAAATTA
Organism: Medauroidea extradentata; assembly: GCA_003012365.1. Classification (NCBI taxonomy): domain Eukaryota; kingdom Metazoa; phylum Arthropoda; class Insecta; order Phasmatodea; family Phasmatidae; genus Medauroidea; species Medauroidea extradentata. Next base: position 26,630 of record PNEQ01098878.1, on the reverse strand, counting down.
AGTTTTATTTAAAATTTTTTTACGAAATTTTTTGTGTTGTATTAACTCTCGTTAACAAAACTACACAAAGAGTGTCCCAAATATTATCCTTCCTGTACTTAAATTTGACGAATTAGCTGTACGATACGTTACCTTTAACATGAATGTTTGACGAAATAATATCGTTAGTTGAGCACCTTGCACACAGAGGCGATAAGAAACGTGGTGAGCGAGAAAGTGTCAACCTTAATGGCAACGTCCAAGCCACCCAGCTACAATCGCGCTCCGATTATGCACAACTCGAATTGGTGACATCATCTTATTATTACAGCAAATTATAGAATATATATTTGTATACTGTAATACATTTATACGTTTTCAGTTATCTCTGAGAAATGTTCACAACAGTGATACGAAATTGTCAACTTTCGCTACAGAATATTTATGCTTATTTATTAACCTATATTTAAAAATTCATAATCTACACTAATAAACAAAAAATATTGGATCTTAAACGCCTCCAACTCTTCTGTTAATGCGAAGAATTAACTTATTTAATCCGTTGTCTTGAGCTTTATAAACTGTCCTCACTCGGTATGACAACGTTGATAATATTGTCACTTAGACAGATGGCATTATAGTTTAATTTAAGCTCAGTGTCACATTTTCCAAATTATGTACTGGCCTTTTAGCCGCGTGCCGTTATGTTCAAGAAACGTTTGATCCAAAATTAAGTCAACTCTGCTCCTGTGATCTTAATCTATGGAATGCCAAAATTTGAAAACCTTGTTTTTTATTTAATTCATTTATTTATCCTTTCTCAAATCGCACAATTCCTTTTTAATAAATAACTTATTTCCACATCTATGGATTCGTTATTTATTACTATCCTGATATATTACACATTGTTTTTTTACTTAATTATGAGAGTGAAGAAAGAGTGGCATCATAATTACAAAAAAATGTTTTTTTGCTAAGCTTACATTATGAATCAAACAAACAATTTTGTGCATACACAAATCTGTGTTTGACCTTAAAATAGCTACATACTTAAGGTTATAATATCTTTAGATTGGATGAAGTAAGACGTTCGAGTAACTATAATTAGTTGTTGCTTAAAATTATTTTGTTTCAGTTGGTAGAATAATTCCATTGTGCGATCAATTTTTTTTCAGTACCTATCATTTAATATAATTCAATTCCGCACAAAATTTACCAAAACTACGAAACACTTTTTATATATTTGCATTTGGTATTTTAAATGTAAACACTTTATACCGACCAATTCGTTCCATATGTACTGGTTACGCACATTCTAGTTAACAATATTAGCATTCAAGTTGGTGGTCACTTTATTGTTGAAGAAAGAGTCTTACGTTGTAGGCTGTGCGTTCGTGTTGTGTAGCCTACACGCCATCTCACTGTAAGTTTGGAGAGTATTTTTTGGTAATTAGTTGTCAGGATAAAGTACTTGTGTGAAATATTTCAATGCGTTACAGTTAAATGCAAAATGTTAGTTACAAGGTAACGACGTATTTTGTATTTTATAATACAAGCAATTTGGCCTGGAATATGTTATATCTTAGTTTTTTTAGTGAAAGTAATCAGTATAGTTGGACATGTTTTTACACGGAAAGCACAAAATGTTCACACACTTTCGTTGTTCGTACGTTTTATATTTAAAAGTAATTAAAAATATACCAAATTCAATCATTCAGCAAAATCCGTGGATTAGTATAAATTTAGTGTAAAATTCGTGTTACGAAAAATTGAAAATATGACGGTACAGTCACGGCAAGATGTGTTGACCACCATCTTATATACTAACAGATTTGCCGCTTTGGATTTCGTGTAATTGTAAACACGACGAGTGCGACTGGTGCCTGGGAGCACTAAGGTCGATTTCCGTCGCTTATAACTTTCCTCATCGCCTCTATGAACAAGGCATGCATTTCTAAGGTGTTTAATCCGCATTTGTTACAAACGATTCTTCGATAACTTATTTTCGATGAATTGCATGACAAACTGATCTTTTTAGCCTATTTTCGAAGGACAAAGTAGGCTTATGAGATCATTTTTCTGTCTGTGTCGGTGTGTGTGTGTGTACCCTCTTAAAAACTTCTAAACCAGTGAACCTAATTTCATCAAAATTTGCGTTCAAATAGTACTTAGTATCATGACTTGACTGTTGTACGTTTCGTTTATGCCTATACATATTTTAAAAATTGCAATCAATATAACATTTTTTGATCAAGTTAGTTATATCAGGAACCATATTTTAGAATTTCATCAAACTAGATACACATAAAAAAACCTAGTAAGGTGAGTTTGACATTACGTATTTCGTTCATGCAGTATTCATAATTTCATAATGGCTGCCATTTTTATCATAATATATAATATCTAATGGAATAATTCTTCGAATTTCAAAAATTCGGTATATGTATATCACATGCTAAGCTGATTTTAATTTGTTGTATTTCAATCCTACTATGTTAATGTTTTAAAAATGGTGGCCATGTTTTATTTTTTGCATATTGTGATATATTTGAGCAATTATTTTTCAAATTTCATCAAACTTGGTACACTTACACTACATACAAAGCTCACATTTAGTGTATTTCGATTGTCTTGTGTTTATGTTTTGCCAGGTTCCTATTTTACGAATGTCGGCTATTTGACGATATTACTATTACAGGAGGTATTTAAGTAACCATTTTTCAGCATTTATTTAAACTCAGTACTCATATAATACTTAATAAGTTAATTTGACATTTATTTGTTTTGTTTATGCCGTTTTCATATTTTTAAATGGTGAACATTAAAACGTTTTTGATCACACGAGATATCTGAATAACCATTATTCAGTATTTCATAAAGTTCACTGCACATACACTGAAAAAAATACTTATTAGTCACTGCAAAATATTTTGTTAAAATGGACCTTACCAAATTTTTTGTAGTGGTTACAAATTTTTTTTTGTAATCACTGCAAAACTTTATTGGGGACAGCAAAATTATTTTGTGGTTACTACAAAAAAAATTTGGTAAGGTCCATTTTAACAAATTATTTTGCAGTGACTAATAGTATTTTTTTCAGTGTATACTTCAAAGTAAAGTAACACAACTTGTATGTATTTTGTTAACCCTGTGTTAACATTAACACAGTGCCGGAATTGGAAACAAACGTTTATGACATGAGATATCTAAAAGAAATAATAAACAAAATTCCATCTAACTCCATACGCACGTACAGTATGAAATACAGCTACTTAAGTTTTATGCATTTTGTTCATACCGTAATCTGTTTTTAAAAACTTTTATCCATCGAATTTTTTTGATGGTGTTTCTGAGAATAGTTTTCCAAAGTTTCTTCAGACTCTGTACTTATTTAGTGCTAAGTAATTTAACGTGATTTTAAAGTTGTTGGGTCGTGTTATGTTGCGTAATATATACCACTCAATTTTAAAGATTTTATAACATGAAGACATGATTTGAACTACGTATATCTCAAGAACTGCAGGACAGATAGAATGTCAATTTAATATTTACGACGATAACTATCAAAATTATTTATTGTTTGAGGTCTGGCATGCTTGAAGATAGCTCAAGAATAATCTAAATTATTATTATTTTATATTTCTAGGTGTACGTAATCAATTTTTTACTTCCAGAGTTAATATTCACGCACTTTGAGTAAAGTAGACTTAGCAGTTATGTACTGGTAACTTCTTATTAAATATGTAGCTACGACTATATCAAAGAAAACGACGTGGTATTTGCAGCATAGGACTATGTATTAAGATAAGTACTCGAAATATGGATTTAATCTGCTGAAGGCCACTGAAAGGGAGACAATATAGGCGACACTGGTACAGGCTACAAGAATGCTACTGCATCTATGCGCGGGGCATTAAGGTAGCCGCCTGGGTGGAAGTATTTTGCGTGTTCGAGACTTAGAAGAGCGGAAGCGGTAAGGACGACACAGCACGCGCATCAGCTTCCTTCTAGCTTGTCGACGCAAAGTCACTGGACTGGCGTGCAGTCTTCTCGCCGACAACTCAGATCTATGAGACATTCGGCGGTGATTTTGTGACGTCATATTGAAGTTAAAGTTGCATTGTATACGCCTATACCTTTTAAAGCATATTCTGAACAATATTCATACTTAAATAGATCACAAAAGCACCCATTTTCGCAATTTTCGGCAGCGTGTAAATTTACTTTAGGAAGGACATGAAATTGGGTATTCAAACGTGTAACGTGTATTTCTATAGGCTATTCGGAATAATGTGAGCACAAAATATTTAACCTTTAGAAAAAATTACTAGCCGTTATTACATATAATTTAGCATTAACAGTAGTAACCTTATTCGTTGAACGGTTGGCAGCGAGTGCCGACTGTTGTTCCGTGTACTTTCTTATTTAAAGGCAACAATACTGAAATAAAATCGAACGAACTCGATATATTTGTGTTCTATTGAATAAAAAAGACTATTTTTTTATCAAACTATATAGGTCTACTGACTGCACAATTTATCATACACTCGGAAACATCACGTGACGTGTACAGAGAGGTTATAACACATGGTAATAATTGGTATATGTAAAACCGTTGGAACGTGTCAAAAAATTACTAAGGGCTGTGTTAACAGTTTGACGAATGGACTGTAAATAATTAAAAATGCTGAACTGGACAGTGATACGTGTGTATTTTTTTAATGACAATACTAAATCTAAACAAATAGTTAAAATAACAAGAAAGGGTTTAATAGGGGTAAATTCTGTATCATTCAATAGAGGAGTCCAGCTTAATATATCTGAAGGACAGCATGCACATTCAGATTGCCGGAAAAAGTTCACAGGTGAGAGGCCCATAGCACAGTCGAAGAGAAAATTACATACAGAATCCGATGGAGGGCTTGCCTCGATTTCTCACTAATATAATGCTTTCCTCAGTTACAACATTCTGTTTTACCGAGAACTGTTTTTATTGTGGACAGAAAGCACAAATGGATGATCCTGTAACAGAAACACATGTGGTGAAAACCAACGCTGAAAAGTTTGACAAAGCTGTGAAAAGTGTACGTAAGGAAAGAAAATATATTATAAATGGGCTAGGGAGGTATTTGGACTTTTTGAGTGTGCTAACGATCTTTTTTAAGCTGATGTTATGTACCATCGCAAGTGCGATATTAACTTCTAAACTGTCCGATAAATGCTTATAATGTGTGTCGTAATGAAAGTGTAAGTGATATTTTGGTTGAATTCCACAACAGAGGAAGCAATAGTAAGAGTTCTGAAGACGAAAAATTCGATATTTGATTGGATTTTGGTGAATTTTATTTTAACTTGGTAAAACGTTCTGCTCTTCAGTTATGGTCAGACATATTTTGACGTGCATTGTTTTCGGCTTGTTGCCGCTTAAAATTTTGTTCCCTTTGACATTCTCAGTATAATGAAAAGTTTAATCCTGTTCAGCGGAAAGAAGTAAATTTTTTAGAGTAATATGAGATTTTTTAAATTTTGTTCTCAATAGTTTTTTGGCATACGATGTGCGGTTTCGGTTTTGTTGTGCTATGGCCTTTTCGGGACAAATTCTGCAAAAACAAATGCAAATTTAATGTGAATTAGTATATGAAATTAGAATATATTACGGGAAATGCTAGGCACTTTACCTTCTGATCTGAAATATTTTGCTGTAAAGTGCGCCGTTTTCGATTTATTTAATTTTTAAATTTTTTTCCGTGACAAATCCCGGAAAAAGAAGAAATTATAATCAGATTTTCGTAAATTTTAGATATGTTATGGTAAATGTTGTGTTCTTTAATATTTTTCTTTGCAAGTTTTGTCTTGACATGCACCATTTTCGACTCTATTTTTTTCCGCATTTTTCCGGGACAAATTCCAGAAAACAGGAAAAACTGGAAGGTGGATTTCGGTGGATTTTGGATATGTTATTCTGTGAATTTTTCTGTGAATTTTGATGTAAAATAACCTTATCTTGCAATTTTTCCATAAATGGACTCCATTTTCTCACGTACAATATCTGAAACAAGATTTATTACCGAGGGAGGAGGGACAGCTGTCAACTCAAATGTATAATTATTATTTTTAGGAATGCAACGTATTTCAATTCCATTTTAAACTTTAGCTAGGGTAAGCAGCATTTAGACTCTGTGGTTTATTAAATATAAGAAAGGACGGGATGACTGTGTAGTAGCTTTTGCCCTGTAGAAACGTCCGGAGTAGAATGTTATAAGTTAGTTAGTTACTTTGGATAGTTTCATATGTAACAGAACTAACATAAAATTTATTATTATATATCTGGACATGTATTGTGCTGAAAGAAAGAAGATAAATTTTAGGAATACATCTGAAACAAGAATTATGATAAAAAATATATAAATCCAAAACGACAGTACCTCCACTTACGGACATACTAGGTAGTTGTTTTCACGTATCGGTGCAAAAATAAACTAATAACCTTTTAAATGTAATACTTTGAGAACATTAAAGTCTGATGCGATCATATGATGCTCGATTATATGTAGGCGTTTTGCAAAATAGTGCTCCGGCCGATAGCAAAAAAAGTTCTTGAATTCGGCTTATTTTTATAATAAAATTTGGTGGCTCTTTGGTTGCAAAAATTGGAAAAACTACGAGGTTTAGTGCAACCATAAAAATAAATTATGATAGATTTCTGCCAAAACAATATAGGAATTCTTCGATATGAAAATTATGACCGTAAAACTACCGGCCGTGGTCTCAAGAGTAAACAATAAGCGGATAAATCCCAGGTGATGGGGCAAGTGGTACACGTGGTGTGATGAACAGAACGGTCCTCGTTGGACACGTGTTTGGGTTCACGTGTACGTCGCGGTAACCTGTACGCACTTCTCCAAGATGGCGTCGTGCCCATCCGTCACTCCAGGGGTTTCTCGTCCCCTCCCTCCCCTCTCCAGTAAACTAGTACAGCTCCCGACGTAACGGAGCCGATAGTACACCGCAGGGGACCCCCGCGAGCATACGCCCGGCCAATATTTAACACCGATTTATACGGGTGTTGCTTTCCGCACACAATCGGGACTCCTCCGCTTCTTTCCCTTCTTCATTCAACCACTAATTCGTTTCATCACCAAGGCGGCTTCTTTCCTTCCTCTCGCAACCAATTTTTTTTTTTTTTTGCTTCATCGCCCACCGTGGGGGTATTTATTGTCCTTGCAGCTCATGTTTAATTACACGCACCGGGTCGTAAATACCTCGTTGTACAAATAAATCTCCACTCGGACGAGCATTTGATCGGCTGGTCTTATACTCGGGTCACGGAACGTTACAAGCGGAACAGGAATCAGCACGCAACCAATGGGAGAGGCTTAGCAGTATTATTGCTCTTATTAGAAGGCTTGTGACTTAGAACGTGATTTATATTTGTGTTAGTTTATGTTTAAAATTATGAGTTTAATTGTCATATTTCTTCTCTTGAAAGAAAACCAATAATTCCTTCGGTCTTTCCAATAGCAAAGTAATATACATATTAACAATCTAAAGGCGTGTTAAATATTAGCTACTTTATTAAACATCAATTACCTTCAGTTTAATTTTATTACTGGTTTGGTTTATGGATATTTTGTGTAATTTAATCATAATATTATATGCATTTTGACGGTGCTTAAATTAAATTGGAGAAACTGTGACTAATTTACTGATCTTATGAAAGGGAAGAACCAACAGGGTTTAATTAACTTTCGAACAAGTTGTTAGGCTCAAGTAGTAAGAACATAAACAACACAGAACACCCCCTTATTACTGTGATAGTCGCTGAAACAGCTTCTTAATTCTTTAAGGCGGGATATTAGATAAAATTTTCGATTAATATGCAGTCCGTAATAACTATTTGTTCGCGACTAACTTTGGTACTTTGGCCAGGATAGTGCGAAGAATTCGACGCAGTAAAGAGTTAAGGTTAAACGATATTTTTCAAAAATAATTTGGTCTATGGGACGAAAGTAGTTGAATAAAATATCAGTCCCTTAATCCTACAATAAAAATTGATGTAATAATAAAATAATTACTATATTTAGTATTTTCGGGCATTCGTTTTCTTCGCACTGTCATGTTCATGCATTGGAAGGAAAACGTATCCCAAAATTAAAAAAAAATCAAACATGGCGGCAGATGTTCTACCTTAACGAAGGTAAATTTAAAGGTGCTAGACTTTCGATGCCATTCAAAAAATAGCCATGATAAAACACAAACTAAGACATATTCTCACGTCCAAACAGTTTTCTTGCATTTAGGTCTGAGAAGGGCGGTTATGTAATCCTCAACAGTTCCATGCTACTTTTATGAACTGGAAAAATGTTTACTGCCGAGCGGGATTACAGCGATGATACGTATTTACTTTGATAACCAAGACGAATTCCTTATCTGCAGTGAGATGCGAGCGCACCTAGACGGGTGGATCTCAGTGCCACGATCAACAGAGGGACGAGGGAACATGCATTATCCCTTAAGATGAGTTGGTAATAGAAGTATTTTCTGTTTAATCAGTGCATATACTAGTATCTCCGTAAATAAGTTTTCTGGGAATGCAGTTTTCCCACGAAATACAAAACATTATTATTTATCTAGGGACATCACATTTACTTTAGTCTTATCGTATATAATTAAAGAGATTAAAAATAGTGAACATTGATAAAAGGTATATTTTCAGGACTCTGGCGCCTGTGTTTCAGGTGTATGTATGCAACCCCAATTAAATACATATGAATCAAGGCTAACCTCACTATTGCTATATCAATAAAAGTACTAAGCATATCGAATTGTATTAGCATTTTATAAGATGCAGCTGTTCTAATTCCAGCTGCGTTCTGCAAAAATCGAGAATAACAAACGGTTACATTATCAACGTGATCCAAAATAAGTTTTGTAAAATTTGTTGTAACCATTATTTACACTTGACTTCGGCGAACGCAGCAAAAATAAAGAACGATTGAGTCTTTGATAAAACACGAAGATAATGTTGGTATATGCAATACTCTTACTGCTATAGTGATAGCAAGATTAGCATTGCTTTATGGCGGTTTATTCGGGTTGCATACACGCGCCTGAAACACTGGACTGGCCATTTAAGGGTGTTTAAGTGCGATAAAATCCTAATTTTATATTTTTATGAAATACTGCTAATTTTATAGACGATACTTTTGAGTACAGTTTCTTCTCGCAAAACTATTTTAGCTCGCATAGATTTCTAATAACGGTACGTCAATGACAAAATTGGCATGTTACGCTGCCATGCTAATAGTAAAAATCAATTGACTTACACAGACGAAATAAGTCACGGTTAACTAACATTCCATGAGCTACGCAACAAAGCATTTAGAAGCCCACACATAATATTTAGAATTTAAAAAAACCGCAAAGTTACAAGAAAAAAGTTGAAAATGCTGCAATTTTTTTTATACAAAAATTTTTAACTGGAAGTATTTTTAACACTTTATTACATAATCCAGGGGATGTTATTTCACTGTGAATTATTTCATTTTAGTAAGTCAAGTGGCATGGCAGCGTAACGTAAATTTTGACTTTGATGCACCGTTATGAGAAAACTATGAGAACTAACATTGTTTTGTAAGAGCTATGCTCACAAGTATCGTTCAGAAAACTAACACTATTTCAAACAAATATAAAATTATGATTTTATCGCACTTGAACCCCCTTAAGGCAAAGGAGGAAAGTACATAATAAAATCTGTAGTTGAATCCTATAACCTTTCGACAAGAGCAATGATATTATATATTTCCAGTTCTAATTAGCTATCCTATCGAGCGTGTAAGCGCGCTGGCCTTGAAGGAGCGTCGTTACATTGCAGAGAACTGAGCATCGACCGGCAGACGTACACTTGGAGCGACAGCTGGGCGTGTTATCGTCTGAGAAGACACACTGAGCGTGGAAACCAAGGATGGACATTGACTGGAGGAGAGTATCTGTCAGTGTAGAAGAGACAATCGACAGAAAATACAAAATCACGCATCGCATTTCGTCTGTTTGCTCAAAAAAGGGTTCTAATAGAAATGTATTCGCATAGGACGCATCTAGATTACAATATTTAAATGATTTGTTTAATAGAAGATAATGCATTATAAATAAATGACACTGTACTACAATTCACTGAAATCCTAATTTTTTCATAAACGTATTGATTTTCAATAACCGTGTCGAATTCTAGTAATTGAGATACGGCTTTCGTCTTTGCTTCAAAAACGTTTTACGGTAGTAGGTATATTACTTTTAGAGAAATTATAATAAACAAAGTATCCTGCCCTTCAAATGCGTTGCAGCGAGTTACGGCTATTCTTTTTTTGACGAAACTAATTGACGCACATTGCATTTGTATATCTACGAAAAGAACACACACTTCAAACTAATTCGCTATAGTTTTAAAAATTCGGCACGTTAATTAGAAACCTCATTTTCGGATCACTCAAAATGGGCAAAAATGGCTTTTCCAGACTGCCGTATCTAGATAAATATCAACCGGATTCAAAAAACACAGCTATATCAACAATCGTTAGACTACGAACTATGCTCTCCGTAATAAAATAATGTGGTCATCGCTTAAAGTCCCATAGGAAAAGAGATAACAGCGAAGCACTACACGCCGGCTGAGTGGCTTCCGTGGAGAGGCGATAATGCATTACGTACGTTGGCTAGTGTCACTCTTAAAGCTCCTACCTCACGCACACAAATGCAGCCTAACTAGTGAGGCCCCTTAAAGACGTTCACGTGGCAAAAGTGAAAAATTTTATATTTGTATGACATAGTGTTAGTTTTACAGGCGTTACTTTTGACTACATTTTACACTTGTGAAACATTTTTTGCTCTCATAGTCTTCCCATATCAACATGTCAAAGTCAAAATTTGCAAGTTACGGGAACATGCTAATAACAAAAACCAACTGACTTATTCGAATGACATAATTTACACTGATATTAGATAGTATGGGCCATATGCTAAAAGATTTAAAATCACACAACCAAGTCCCTTTGTATTTTTAAAAAATGGCCATATATAAAGAAAATTATCGTTATTTTTAGATTTTTTTAAATACGAAGGATTTTAATTGTGTGATTTGAAATATCTTAGCATATGACACATACTATCTAATTTCAACGTAAATTACTTCAATCGCGTAAGTCAGTTGGTTTTTGTTACTCGCATGTTCCCGTAACTTGCAAATTTTGACTTCGACCTGCCGCTAGACAATGATAGCTAAAAAGTTTCACAGGTGTAAAATGTAGTCAAAAGTATCCGTCTGTAAAACTAACATTACGTCGTACAAATATAAAATTATGCTTTTTTTTCCACGTGAATGTCGTTAAGGCTGACTCATGCTCTCTCACCGCAAGCATTATCGCCTCTAAGCGCAAGGCGCTCAACTAGCATCTGTCGTCCCCTTAAGGTCATATATTAAACAGCGCAATCAGGTATTAAGGCCTTGTTACGGAGTTTTGCAGTGATTTCGAAAATATTTTTTTTATTACTACCTAATACTCATATCAAAATTTCGCTGCACAGTTTTGACACTTATATGTTATAATTTGTAGCTGTATTTTTTTGTAGAATTATACTGAACGGTTTTTTAGATTTCATTACCCAAAATACCACGTTTTTCGTCGTGAAAATAAGCAAAAATGAAGGAAATTATTATTATTATTATTATTATTTTTTTTTTTTTTTTGCTGGTGAATGGTACATTATTTTAAAAACCGCGTCCACAGTATTGTGCATCGTGTGATTGCACATTGACTCAAATTTTTTCAAACTTTTGGTTAAAAAATATTTGAGTAATTGGCACCAGTTTGAAAAGAAAACTCGGGGAAAAGCCCTTAATCAGAGAAGGCAGCAGTTCTTGCAGGCCTGTACTCAGTCTGCATTGTTATTCAGGAGATAACGTTCTGGCGTAGATACTCTCCCTCATCGTATACTTATTTTTGTCTTATGTTCCTTCTTCCTCTCTCATTTCTTCTTGTAGCAGTCCCGGCCGCAGACAACTTAAGACCGCTCAAGTGGGAAAAATCGTAATTCTATATTTGCATGAAATAGTGATAGTTTTGCAAACGTTAATTGCGGGCACATTTTCCTGTTACAAAAATTAATGTTATCCAATTTTCTGCGTAATATTAGAGCATTGATACAATAATTAAAACGCGCAACAAAATACTAGTAGGTTTCGAGTGTTCTTTTGAGAATGAAAAGAATTATTTGCTAACAGTTTTCAGGGCATTGAAAAAAGAGACAGCTTAAAATATCCTATAGCATGATCATCGCCGATATGAGCTAAAAAGTCAAGGGCGATGAGTCACATGCGATATATTTTAACCTGTAATTCCATATCCTTGCTGCCGCTAGGGCTCTGGGGTAGGCAGGGTTCTTAACATCCGTCTTAAGAGTGCGTGGTAGATAATTAAACGCTGTAAACATCAATTTATGCCTATGCTTTTTTCGAAGCCAATGTGGATAAAATACTCAATGACAATCCTAGATAATGGCATTTGTCAACTTTATGAGTAAATATTTATCTAGAATTACTAATTCGTTACGCGTGATCTCTTGCGCCACAGTTAAATGCACGAGGTTCCGGCGTCAGAGATTGTGCCTCAGAAATTCATAACACCGGAAACTATTTTGTTTAAAACGTTGGCTAAAACTATTGTCTAGGATTGCTATTGTTTAATTTTCGCAAATTGGCTTCAAGAAACCTACAGTTATAGATTAATGCTTTTAGCGTTGAATTATGAACCACGCCCTCTTAAGCACTGGGGTCACTGATGAGTAGGGCCGCGATTTTATGGCGAAAATAATATGCAACATTTTAGTTTCAATGCGTTAAGTGCAGCTCTGTTACATCGTCTGTGATTGGATTATTTTACTTGAATTTGCCTAGGCAAATTACAGACGTACGGAGTCACAATAATGTTATTCTTATTGGTGCAGTCAAATGAGACACGGGTCTGAACAAAGACACGCTACCAGGAGCACTGAATCAAAGCTGCTGGTGTGCTCGTGAAACTGAAACAAAGTGGGGCAAGCATCGTGGCCCTGCTGATGAGGTGTGACACGAGGCGAGTAGTGTATGGAGTAGCGCCCGAATGAAGGGCGAGGGAAACTTGAGGTACCCGAGAAAACCCGCGGACAACGGCATCGTCCTGGCAGAGTCAGGTGACACAATATTGCGGAGGCGAGATTGCGGCCTTGGATATGTCGCGCAGCTGTGGTAAAAAGCAGGCGGGGCCTGTTATATGTGGTTCAGGATACAATGAGTACGTTTGACGCCCTAGTTACTTTTTTACTTTAAGATTGTTATTATTTGTATTTTCCTGCCACTTTTTAATATCAACGAAGCAACCTAAGTTGATTGTAACGAACTCAAAAGTTAACAGCTCAAGTCACAATAAATAATATTTTTAAATCATTATTGTAGGCACGATGGGCTCAAAAGTGCTAATTTTGTCACGCACCGCCTACGCTGTAAAAAAATCGTCCCAAATAGTGTTGGAAGTTTAACCCATACACAGTACTGTACGCATACCATACTTCAGCTTGTAAATACAGCAAATGTAGGGAATTGTTACTATACAAGTCTGGTGACGTCAGCATATATTTTACTGTTTCCAAAAGATGCATAGGAACGCTAGCATTGATATATGAGAAACTATTTTACCATACCTACTTTCTTAACACGCCTGTAAATAGGCGTGGTAAATTAACAAAAAATTTCATACAGAGTATAGCAGATACTGTCAGAACGTAAGAGTATCAGGTGAGTGTTAGTTGTATCATCACTAGAGATGATGGTACATCGCGAAAATGTTTTGTGCCAAGATACCTTTGAACTCGGCGTAGTTTCTTACAACATGTATGATGGGCTGATGCACGTCTGATAAATAGAGACAGGAAAAATTCGTGTGTTCACTGAGCGGTAAGATAGCCTCCAAGAACATCTGTTTATTCAAGCAGACATTATCTGCTCACTGGCTGCTCGATGACGCAGTGATATGGGCCTGCATTTAGTTGCTTCTCTACTATTGGCTAAGACACTTTCAGGAAATGTCAACTAAGTCACGGGTCAATTACGAAACTGGTACGAACTTACTGTCACTGGAATTATAGCTTGGGGCCAAAAGAAAACGCGAATTTTTCAGGTCTCTACTGATACACCATTACTGTCTGCAGACCAATAACAGGCATCAAATATTACAATAGCGGTATTATTATTATTGACTGAGTCAAATAGGGCAACAGCTCCACGTACAAGCCAGTAATCTTCTGGTAAACTGAACGTGCGTTGAAACCAAGCAAACAGTCAAATTTTCCCGCGATAAACCACCATCTCTAAGCGTCACCATTGTGCCTTTACCCTGTTGGATTCGCCACACGGGCAAATGTCTTGCGACGCTAATGAGGCGGTGATGCGAATGCGTAGACTTCCCCAGCTCAAGTCCATTTCCACCTCCTCGTGGTAAGAGCTGGACTGGAGAGACTTTGGTCAGAACTTAACATCTAGGTTTCTGCGCTGGTGAGAGGTGGCATGATGTGAGTATGGAGCAACGTCGAAATGAAGGGAAACGGGAGATACCCGAGAAAACCACCCGACCAACGTCATCGTCGTGCACGACTCCCACGAGCGAAAATCAGGGTGACCGACCCCACCGGGAATTGAACCCGAATTGCTTTGTTCGGAAGCGAGTTCTGTAGACACTGAACCAACCAAGGCCCTAGGTAAGGGCTGGAAACACCGAGCTATCGCAAGCCGGCTGACTGAGCGAGGACGAATACCGTGCTTGTGGGAGCACCCGAGGTTCTTCAGGGACTTCTACGGCGAGGTTCCAGGCTGACTCCCAGAAGTCGGTGTATTCCCTCACCATATTGTGTACCTCCAAGCAGACTGCGCGTCCCAACTGTGGCCCACGATGGTATAGTGGGACAACAAACAAAACGAGTCGCTACAATTTCGCTCTGCGCAGATGCTCCTACTCCCTCTCCTTCACCATTAGAGGAAGCGACCAACCAGGCCCGTAGAACTGCAAGAAGTGTCGGGCGAGTCCACTGCCGCTGTATGAAGGGGTAGGGGTATTCATTTCAGCTCCGACAACGGCCGAGGGCGGATGT
>PNEQ01098878.1:0-11377 GCA_003012365.1 Medauroidea extradentata | reverse complement strand
CAGGTCCCCCGGATAAGTCGGTTTCACTGATGGGATTATTCTGGATGCCCAGGAGAATTCGCGGGTAAAAACTCAGGTTATATGTGTTTCTGAAGATCGGCGTGTAAGCCCCAACTTCGTGCTGTGCTGATCACAAGTTGGGCTCAGAGTGGCAAGAAATTATAACTTAATATAAAATACCTTCTTTATATTCAACTTGGTCGCGCAGCTATACTCCCTATTAAGCTCAAGAAAGGGGAGAGTTATTATTAGTAGAGATTTTTAGACTATAAATGAACCAGTTCAGTGCGCGCGTTCACATATAATATGATTAGCAATCGCCAATCGGTTGTAACGATGGCTTCTCGCATGTTAGACTTAACGAATTAGGAAGTGTTCTCGTTAGGATTAGAGCGCAGAAGAAACTTCTTTCTTTGTTTAATAATTGCTTTAAATTAAATCGTCTAAAATTTTAAAATTGAATAGCCACCCGACGTTTATTGCCTACAGAGGTAAGCTGGTTTAAATGTCTCGTTTATTTATTCTGGCATAGCGCAGAATTAAGGAAGATGAAAAAATCATTACTTTGTATTTTTCTCCAAAACGCTGCTCAACTTTTATATTTTACGTAGAATATCGCTACTTAGAAATAAATTGTGGATTTGGTAGTTTATATGTAAGCTTATGTCAGAGTTGTAATTTTTAAATTTTTTTCTGATTGATATATAATATTTCAAGGCGAAGTTACTTCAAGATACTTTTGCAATGACACATACAACATTTGAAATTTACAAAACCCTGTATTTTTTTTTATTTTACCATATTTCGACAACATATTTTATTTTAGTTGTAAAATAAAGGTATCATGAAGTAACTCAGTGTTTAATAAATTATTGAAAATTATTTATTCCATTTTTCCTTATTTGAATATTCTTACGGTATGTACGAACATAAAACAGTAAACCTTCGACTTTGACGTGAGCTTACACGTAAAATATAATAGCTAAATTAAATTTACCCAATAATTTACGCTTCTTTAACATTTAAAATTTGAGTAGTATGTAGTATAAGGTAATAGCAAAATTAGAATTAACACTCTACGTTCATAACGTAACCTTGATATTCATATGGTCATTGCAGTAGTCATACCAATACAACAAAATGCTGAAAATATAAAATAAAACCAAATGTAATTGTATTCAGACACTGTAGATAGTCTCAGATGTGTGTAAGTTAAAGAACATGGATGCAAAGGTCCTCGCCTCATACGGATATACCGGACCTCATGACAAATTTGAATTAATATACCCGTTTCTAATTCCGATTATATTTGCTGGAGGAAACGTGGGAAAACGATGCAGGCCCCTCGCGACACTTGAGACTGAAATACAACGATGTATTCACGTTTGCAGGATCGTGAAGTATATTTTTATTTTATGATACCGGAGGAATTCGGTTACAATGGCCCGCTCCGTAAGAAACGGCGCGTGAATATGTTTGTTCTCTACGCTCCCTGGCTGGATAAGAAAAAGAATCGTAAGAGAGATTGAGGGGAAGGGGTTTGTGTTGCAGGGAGGGGAGGGGGGAACCCGTGAAGTTTACAGGCGTCGGTTATTTATAGGACAAGTTTTGTAACAACGCGAGAGTCCCGCTCGCTTGTTTGGAATTTCCGAAATCCCTGGTTCGGAGTCGGCCGAGTTTGTAGGTGTCGCCGAGCGGCGTTAGAATCTCCGCGCGACGTGCACCAAGCGGCAACACCGCCCGAGGCGAGACGAACAACGGGAAGTGTTATGGTCCTGTCATGAGTTTTGAGTTCTTCAGTACCCACCGCCCTAGGCGGTTCAGTTTTTTAGATCCTGTGTCGGAAATTCGGCACGTTACGTGTTTGTGATGTTCTGGAAGATTCTAGAGTTTATAGATTGACTTGTTATTGGATATTGGTTCTAGTTATTGAATTTAGTTTTTTTTAGTATTGATTCATGATATTGGCTGTACGCGAAAACTTAGAGGCCGTTCATAACTTAAGTGTGCGTGGTAGATAAATAAACGCTGAAAACATCAATTGATTTCTACGCTTTTTTCGAAGCCAATATGGATAAAATACTCAATGACAATCCTAGATTATGGTATTTGCCAACTGTATGAGTAATTATTTATCCAATATTACTAATTCGTTACGCGTGATCTCTTGCGCCGCAGTTAAATGCACGAGGTTCCGGCGTCAGAGATTGTGCCTCAGAAGTTCGTAACACTGGAAACAATTTTGTTTAAAACGTTGGCTAAAACTGTTGTCTAGAATTGTCATTGTTTAATTTTCGAAAATTGGCTTCAAGAAACCTACAGTTATAGATTAATGCTTGTAGCGTTGAATTATGTACCACGCCCTCTTAAAAAAAAAAAAAAAAATTAAATTCTGCCATGTTCAGACAGCGGGGACTTAAAGGTCCGATTGCGTATATCGTCCGGTGAATAAACCCTCGAGATAAAGGAGAAGCTGAGGAAAACTTGAGGATTCTTCGTTTGTATTGCGCGCTCAGAATATTGAGATGTCTCTGTTAAGAGGCTGTGTCACCTCTTTTGTTAAAATTTCCCATTTTCATTTAACACATTTAATACATGAAGAATAATTGGAAATGTCTCTTAATAGAAACCTTAAATTCTACGATTATGTACGTATTGAAGGACAAAATTGGTACTAGGAGTTATTTAGTCATTATTATATGTTGAGAGGTATTTACAATATTAAATTTTGAATTAGATTAATAATTTCATATTTACCCTTTAACACGCACGTACAATGAGCGTAATGAAAGGTAATATAATTAGCTAAGTCCCTATTTAAGTATTTTAAAATAAATGTGGCCAATTTTGGAGTAAGTAAGAAATAAAGAAAAATTCAGCATGCGTAGTGACACGGGCTCTTAAGGTGACCGCATGGGTGGATGTACTTTGGGCGTTCGAGGTCATGAAGTGCGGGAACGTAAGAACAACACAGTACGCGCATCACACCTTATCTGGTCTCTAGGCGCAAGTCTTCTCGCCAACAGCTCACCTCCATGAGACATTCAGTGGTAACCTTATCGTTAGGGAACCCTAATTTTCGCGAAAAGAATTTTGCCCCACTTTGTTTCAGTGACTGCCGTACACTCCTGCAGTTCTGTTTCGTGGTCAGCGATTGGACGACTTAGATCTGACGTGTCTTGGGGTTTTACTGGCAAATCACTGACTTGACAAGTCGTAGTAACGTTATTGTGATTGGCAAAGTCAAATGAGAGACTTCACTTTACAAAGACACACTGCCAATAACCATGAGGCAGAACTGCAGATGTGCACGTAAGTCACTGAAACAAAGTGGGGCATAATAATTTTCGCGAAAATCAGGGGTCCCTACTTATAGCTTATGACGTAATATTTAAGATAAATATATACTGCACACGTCTATGCATAGTAAAAAATTCTGTGCCGAAATTTTCGTACCTAAAAACGGTTACAAATACGCCCATTTTCGAAATCGTAAAAATAAACTTTAGAGAATAATTAAAGACGTGGTATTGGTATATACGTATGCAATGTTCTTTGAATGCTATTCCTAAGCAGACATTCAACTTATAGACGCATGCTGAGCAGTTTTCGAATAGTACTGTAACTGCAGAAGCTCTGCTCGCCGCTTGGCGGCCCGGGCAGGCAGTATACTTAAGGATGTTCCAGAGAGAAAAATTCATAATTTTATATTTGTATGAAACAGTATTAGTTTCGTAGACATTTCTTCGGAGTATATTTTCAGCTTGTAAAAAAAAAAATTAGCTCAACATGTTTTCCCATAGTGACATTTCAAATTCAAAATGATCATGTATTTAGACCATACACCCTCCGAAAACTAATCAACATAATGGAACTAAATAATTCACAGTGAAATAACGTGTCACTGGCTAGGGCTTTTAAGTATATAAAAATCCATTCAAACTATGATTTATATTCCTTAAAAATTCCTTACGTTTTAAATATTTTGCTACTTTCAGAAGTTTTTTTTTTTTAAATCCAAAAATATTTTGTAATGGGAAATTACATACATATATCCCTAGACCGTGACATGTACTTTAACTATGCATTATTTCGTTTCATTATTTCCATTGGTTTTCGGTGGTTGTATGAATTAAAAACACGCAAAATTTGACTTTGAAATGCCACAATGAAATAACTTGCTGAGCTAATAATTTGCTGTAAGACGAAAGTACACTTTAAAGTAACATCTACAGAACTAACACTATTTTGTACACATAAAAATTATGATTTTTTTCCTTCTTGAACGCCCTTAAGGTGCAGTGTTGTCATACTAATGGCGAGAGAAAAATTTATCTTCGTGCACCAACTTGTAAATGTATCGAAAATGTATATAATTTATCACTTATAATGGACGAATCTAATATATTGACGATTTTATAATTTATAGTTTGTGCTTCGCACGATGAGAAGTTGACAAGATGGAAATCGAAAATAATAAAATGACAACGTTAATCTTTTTACACAGTGGATTCGTAACCATTTTCTTCGAGAACAAAATGGTTTTGTAACCATTTTATTTGAAAAGCAGAGCGTAAAAGTTTTTATCGAACATAAATTATTTCATAGATAGCAGTTCGGTTGCGATGCAATTTATTTTAGCTTTCATAGTTTTGGTATAACGGCAAGTCAAAGTTGAAATTTGTATGCTAGAAAGGAAAACCAACTGTCTTAGCAAACGAAAATAATTCCCTATGATAAATATTACTAATGGCTACATTGAACCAAGTGACACTGTCCTTCAGTGTGAATTACTTCACTTCGGTAGGTCAGCTGGTTTTTATTTCTAATAGAAAACCGTTTAATGCGAATTCGGACTTTGAAATAGCACTATACAAAAACTATGAAAGCTATAAAATTTTCATTACAGAAAAAAAATCACAATGTATATCTACAAAATAAACCGTATCTCGCACAAACACAAAATTTATTAAAACAATTAAAATTTAAGGTGAACCGCCCCCAGGGGGTGGAGAGAACTCGGAGGTTGCGTGGTTTTGTCGTCTTGTGCTTTGTAGTATGAACTGGGTCATATTTGATATCAGTGTAAGATATTCATATATATATTTTTGTGGCAGTTATGGCTATATTTAATTCTTCTGTTAAATTGAGGCCTATGATAAAAAGTATACACTGGTGTGATGAAACCAATATTATATTAATAGCTTAATAGATTCCCCAGCTTGAAGGAACTTGTGAAATAAAGTTTTATCAACTAATGTAACTTATATATCTTTCATTAGGTATAAATCCCTCCTGTAAGGACGATAATGGATTACTATAACAGAATGGGGGCTTAGTTCTCCACGGCTTGTCTTACTGAAGGGACAGAAACACAAAATCAAAATTCTTCTATACCAAGTCTATTAAAATGTCAAACGTAATTGTAGGGTTTGGAGGCGTACGCCTTAGCGTTTACAGCAGCTAGACGAGGAGGGACGAGGAGAATTATAAGCAAAATAGAATCAAGTACGTGACTGAAATTTTTAACTACAGAAAACACTGACTCATATGACGGCAAACGTCTTGAAAAAGTGAATGCATGATGGGCAATGGCTCGTGTAAGAAGTATGCCCTGACGTAAACGTCTCGTAACTATTTATAACAGCAACGAACATTCTATAACCCAAAGTCTCGCTTCTTACAAGTTTATTCAATGTTCTTGTAGGTGACGCTCTTAAATGTGATCAAAATAAACGGAGAGAAATAACTATCACTGATGTAGAACTACGAGAGCCTGTTTCTAAAATGTGGACAGGTGTTGTTTCCCATGATAGTCTACAGGTGGCGGGAGCCTGTCCTTACTACTTCATCACTTCTGACTACAAAAAATACTGGGAGCAAAGCTAACACCCTTTACTGTGGCAGACTAGTTCCATATTTCAACTCCGGAAACTTAAAAGGCCAGATGTTTCCAGAAATTTACCTAATTGGTCCCGCAACGCATTCTTTTTTCAACATCTGCCCTTAAAAAAAACTCTAGTTGACAAAAAAATTCTATGAGAATGACCACTCAATTTTGAAAGAATTGTACCGAAAGATGCGGTTTTTTGGGTATATGAGAGTGGATGATGATCTCATGTTTTCCCCCATCCCTTCATTATGGCGTTGCTCCAGCCATATAGCACAGCACGCACCACACTGTAAAAAATTGAGGTAAATTTACTATACATGTAATGGAAGCTAATTACCTCTACATGTGAGGGAAAATTACTCAACACGTGTCAAGGAAAGTTACTCAACTGGTAATGTAATTTTTCATTCTGTATTTGCGCAAGCCGTCTCGGACAATTTGACATAACGCGCGAGCGAAACTTCCGAGTGGTTTGTGTGACGAATACACTACTTTGCGAAAATTTCCACACATATTCGGAAATCATATTTCCCTCTCAAGGATGGGGAATATTACCATACATATGAAGAGCAACATTACTAACTTTTTTCACAGTGCATGTAAGTTAGCGGGTAACGAGCTGGAATGTGTTGCATATAATATTACTACAGTTTTAAATTCGAATGGATAATTTACATATGTCGATTTCATTAAGGTATTTATAGGCTATTAGGTGTTTTTGCAGCGGACAGCTGCTTCAATTCCTTGAATGTGCCCTCCACTCCGTAGCTGCCATTCGCCATCTAAGCTGGCGCGCAACTGACTGGAATCTGTGCTTCTATCTTCATAGTTGTAACATCTTGATAATAGCAGTGTGTTTGATTACAATGTAACCTTACACATTCAGAGTTTTCCCATTCTTGATAAGTGAAAAATGGTTGTGTTTCTTATGGATCAAAATTCACTTTGTGTGTAGAGAAATCGTTTGAACTTCCCACGCGACTTAAACTGCGAGTATATGTTTGTTAGGGCTGGGCTCCCATGTTGGAAATCCTCACCCTGGAGAAAGATTGTCAACTATTGTTAGACCTCACTGTACTAATGTGAGTCGCTTGCCTCTGCTGCCAATCAGCTTTTTCCTCTCAGCATTTTCCTTTCCACTCTCGTGGCCTCTTTCTGACTATCGACTGAAGATTACGGAAAGAATCCTGTAGGATTAGTAAGGCCCGGTATTTTTCGCGAAAAGATTTTTTCCCCGCTTTGCTTCAGTGTCTTACCTGTACACCTGCACCTCAACTTCATGATTATTTGCAGAGTGTTTTTGTGCAGAGTTGTTATTCATTTGACTGTACCGATCAGTACATGGTTAACTCTGAAACATCACGTCTGTGATTTGCGGGTTTAACCTCCACACGCTGAGTGTTACGACATCCAATCACTGACAACAAAGCTCAGATGCAGGTACGCACGTAAGGCACTGAAACAAAGTGCTGCAAATATATTTTCGCGAAAACTACCGGGCCCTAAGGATTAGGTGGCGACAAATGAAAATGGACAAGTGAATAAATCACAATTCGAATCACCAGATCCACGGCACACTCACGAGAAACGTTGTCTCAAGTGATTTTTAACCTCATTACGGACACGTGGCTTAAAATTGTTTAGCGAATGTTGACTCATAATTTACTTACTGTGTGTTCCTCAACCGAAAATTAACTAAAAAATTCGAAAATATTGTTTTAGAGGGAGATGTCAGTTAGTAATCGACTAAAGTTAGTTGCAAGAGTTTACTAAAGGCTGAGAGTGAAAGGCGTAGAGTGACTTTAAATTACAGGAATTAGGAGGGAGGGGGGGTGCAAAACACCTCAAGTATTTTTTATTAAAACTACAAACTAAACGTGAACGTTTACATTAACTTGTTTGGAAATGTATTATACCTACGGTAATAATTCAATATAAATATTGGATAGAAGTTTAAATAACCTTAATTAACATTTTCTAAATAAAAATTAAATAAAAAGTAATTGTTTTACAGAAATTACCATAGTGAAAATTGCTCTCTGAGCACATTATTTTACACTTTCCTTGTTAAGGTACTGCATACATTCGGATTACTAGTTCACACAATTATCAGTGTTTGTGTATATTAAAGTCGCAACGCACAAAGTTTCGTTTTACATGTATAAAAATTTTGAAATTTTTGAAGTTGGGGTGGGGCATATGTCCCCCTGTGACCCCCGAAGCTACGACTACGCTGAGTATACGCTTATGTAACATGGCTACCGCTTTGGAAGCCTCAAACTTGGGAGTAGTTACGACACAATAGCCCAGTTAATAGCGTTGATTAAATATGGTACTAAATCACATGTACATTTTAAGGGCTTGGGTGCAAGTTTCTACAGTTCTTGCAAAAATATTTTTTAAAACCCAAACACGGACCTATATCGTAAAATCCCCTCGTAACTTTGTTACACCTAGTATTATCTTTATACGTTTATTTATATAAATGACTCTGGACTTTACGGTTACCCTAAAAACATTTCTAATCGAAACGAATTTACTACTCCCAATGCTTTTCTTATGGCACTACGTCGCCGGCAGGTGGAAATATTTATTTTGTGGCCGTTGTAGGCATTATTTTGCAAAATCGCTACGAAACTTAGTCCGAGTTATAACTGTTGATGTTCATGATTTTTTTCATAGCATTCCTTCGAGTAGTAAATGAAATATTTTACGAAACATGAAGTTTTTACTGCAAACAAAGGCAGGGATTGTCCAGACGTCACGAAAGGCCACGCCCTGGAAGTTCAGCGCTTTCTCAAGAGATCGCGTGCTGGTCGAACAGGTTCTGTGCAGGATCTAGGTCCTCAGTAATGCAAGACGAGCGGGAAAAAAATGTGGAGTGGAAGGAAGAGATTTTCGAGGAAAATAAAACTTGAGTTATTGTAAGTAATTCGTATCACGTTAACGTAAGAAAAAAATAGAATGATTAGGAATTTTAATGAAAAACAATTAGGTCTATCACAGTTGAAATTCAGGAATCCCTGAAATATGCAATATAGGGCGGTTATAAAAAGTCACGAGGTTAGTCTGGGAAGGTCAAAAACGTCAGTTTGAGCGCACAAAATGTAACCAGATTATGATGCGTTCAATTTTTATTTCTTTACTTACATAACCTCTCGTATTTCTAGCGCTTACTGGAGTGGAGTTGTCATAAATACATAAGAATATATAGTTTATAACTTGTTACAAATACTTCAAATTTCAAGACTGACACAAATACATCAAAAACAAAGCAAATACAAGTTATTATACATATTTTTATATAACAAATACTTTCAAGTTTTCAAAAATATATTAAAATGATTGCAAGTGTCAGAAAATTTTATAAGTTGGGTGCAAACATTTATATATTATTAACCTTTAAAAAATTTATATAAACACATTGACAAAAGAATGACACTTATGCAGCACAACAGGAGACTTCATTTACCACAGTGTTTTGTACACGTAGGGGTACGTAATCAATTTAGGTTTTTTACTCTCTTCCTTCTTTATTTGTTGTTATATGTAAATGTTAGTTTTTATTTCAGATTAGTATTAAATAAATATACTATAATTTTACACAACTCATGCCCATGGCTTAGCCAGCACATTTGTAATGTACATATTGCCTCTTTTGCAAGAACCTTTGGCTCATTGAGGCCCGTTGTTTATAAATAAAAAAAAACTTACAAGGTTAAAAATAGCAACGAAACAACACGAAACGAATAAACATACACCCCCTCTCCCACACACTCGTACAATGATATATATATATATATATATATATATATATATATATATATATATATATATATATATATATATACACATACACACGTACAAACATACTGCCCTCGTCGCATTTAGTACAGTATTTAATATATAACAAATAGTAGTATATATAGTAATACATAATTTACGTCATATTTTATATTATTTATTATTTTATAAATAATGTAATATTATATAGACGTAAAATATAAGTAAAGTTAACGAGTTAAATATGCATTACGTACTTTTGTCGCATTTAGTTCAAAATTCAAAAGTGTGTGAAATACCTAGGCTTAATTTTGATTCCCGCCATATTTAGTTTTTCGCCTGTGTATGTAAAAACATAATATTCCATGTATAAATTTAGGAGCACAAAATACGCAGCGCTTGTGCGCCCATCTTGTGAAGAACCTTTTTTCGACGTTTACCTTCCAGTTTTACAAAGCGAGTGATCAGACTCTGCCGTTTTATACCGTGATCAAAACACAACTAACCTCTGGCGATCGACAAAATCTGGTTACGTGACTGTGCAAACTCACACTAACCTTACTTCGGTAATTTGTTCTGTATTACCGCCCTATAATGGACGACAATGCGCCCCTCCACACATCCCGTGACAAATGCTATGTGGTTCGCATCCCTTGATGTGTTTCTACATCACGCACCCGTTTTACTATACAGTTCATTCGTAATTTGCTTGTTAGACTCATTATTTATATTTTTAGTGTAATTAATAAGGAGAAAAATTTAAGTACAAATACAAATGCCAAGAAAATATTTTTGGTATAATCATTTACATAACTTCGTAGTTATGGTGTAACATTTGTCTGCCGGAGAAGCAGCAGGGGTAGTCCATAAACGCCAACGATTTTATTAAACATGAAATCTTTGTATTCTGCCTAACTATTACAAGGTTAAACTTAAGACATGAGTATTTTCAAATAATGAGTTCCTGTTGCTACAATACAAAAATACTAATTTTTCGATCCATTACAAAAAGTTTGCTTAACAACTTTGACCTACCGCTCTTGTCTCTCTGGACCAGAATTGTAGGTTAAAAATGTGACCGGTATTTCATTTAACCAAATTAATATTTATTAAATAAAAGTAAATATGACGTGTTTTATTTATTATATACGTATAACTGCAACAATATTTAAACAACATGAAAAACCTTTAATGTAATTTGCCAACTTTATCTAATACAGTTATAGAACCAAAATAACTCCAAACAGGACAAATCCTTGAATGCAACATTTCAACTAAAGGAATCATTTGTAAAAGTCCGTGGGGATTCGAGGGTACAGATGTTTCCTTGAAAATTTGGAAACGGCCATTACGACAGTTCTTATAATTTAGCAGTAAACTAACAAAAATTATGTAAATAACGCCTAGTGGATATATACATACACATACACACACATACACATACACACACACACACATATACTATATATATATATATATATATATATATATATATATATATATATATCGCACATTGAATACAATAGAGCCACAAGTGCGAAAACAGAGATTGTGGGAAATCGAGGTTAAAGTTAAATTTAGCTATAAAAAAATCGCAAGACAACATTTGACCCCAGTTTTTTTTATTTGCATGTAAAATAATACACCCCAACATTGACTAATGAAAAGAAATGGTTAAGTCTTAAAGATAATTTTTATTAG
>PNEQ01098877.1:15317-69543 GCA_003012365.1 Medauroidea extradentata | reverse complement strand
CAGCGCTCAACATCGAGGTCTTCAGCGCTGGTGAGGGGTGACATGAGGTGAGTATGGAGTGAGTGAGCGAGAGAGATATTGGTCAGCGCTCAACATCGAGGTCTTCAGCGCTGGTGAGGTGTGACATGAGGTGAGTATGGAGTGAGTGAGCGAGAGAGATATTGGTCAGCGCTCAACATCGAGGTCTTCAGCGCCGGTGAGGGGTGACATGAGGTGAGTATGGAGTTAGTGAGCGAGAGAGATATTGGTCAGCGCTCAACATCGAGCTATTTAACAACGTTGGTGAGGTGTGATATGAGGTGAGTATAGAGCAGCGCCGAAATGGAAGAGCTGGGGAAACGTGAGATCCCCGAGAGAGATGGTATATGTGGGCTGATGCTGTCGAGGAACTACAGTAGGTAGTGGATTGCATAATCTATTTTCACTATTTTTGAACAACCTCATCGATATTGCACTAATTTCATCTTCCTTGCAGTTTGTGTGAGACAGAGTTGCACATTTGCCCAGCCTTTAAAAGAATTTGAGCCCAGAACCTCCCGAAAGATAGGTCGGATCGAAAAACAACTGCGACACTTAACGTTCAAATTATTCATGAAAACTAATTTTAATATAAAATATTAATTTCCTGGGTTCATAGAGGTTGTACAACACCACGTCACGATAGTACAGTTGAATTATTATACTGTATTATTTATTTCTCGCCAATCGTACTTGCTTTCCCGATCGTCTGCCTTGAAATATCACAAAATAAGTTTCTTATTAAGTTATCTTATAAAATAAAAAACTTGCATTACTTTTTTTTGCTTACGTAAACATCACTCTGACACGAACACCACCTCAATATATCTACTGGTTAGATAAGTATCGTCGTCTGACAGAAAATAAATGCTATGCCTTTTCACCCCTTAGGTGTCGAATTTCGAAAAATCTTTATTTCATACCTTAAATATTTGTTCAAGTAACCAAGTGTAGCGAAAATCACAACAAAAGCTCATTAAAGTCAAGGATAAATCAGCAATTCATTAAAAATCACATATAACCCCTAGCACTAAGAGTTTGAATTTAAAAAATGTTTGAACTTTTTTGCGGCCATTTGCCTAATCATCCTCGTGAAGCCAATATAAACTATATATTTCGATGTGTTCGATATAAAGCACAGTCCAGGTCTTTTCAACCTCCTAATAGATTGAATTGCGATAAACCCTTGACTCACGTTGCAGACGACGTTACTGGTGTCTCTTAAATATAAAAAAAAAAAAAATAGAACGCTGGGTTCAAAATACATCGACGATTGATTTAAAACACCTTTCATCACTTCTCACCCCTTTTTTACCTCCTTAGGTGGGAATTTCGAAGATTCGTAAATTACTTTTCAGGTAATTGAGTGAGCATCAATCTTAAATACAATTCACGTCGATGTATAAGTATCAATGTGGTCGATACATATCGATTGTAAATCGAAAACTTAGTTTACCGTTTTTTTTTTTTTCACCTCTTTAGGGCCGAATTCGGAAAATATATTTAAATGGTATTTTGTATAAATACGTAACTATCAACCTAAAGCAAACAGCGTTTCAATTTCTCGATTGGTTCGATAGATATGGTGGAATAATCTAAAACATATTTCCCGTATTTTCACCCCCTTAATTAAAGAGATTCAAAACGTCTTGGAGTCCTGTCATAGCCAATTAATTAAAGTAAAAATCACGACGATAGCCAATTGTGTTTTAGTGATATAGACGATTCATAAAAAAACATATTTCCTTCTATTTAATGCTCTTTTTTTAGGGTAGAATTCAAAAATAACCAATATCTACGTTTTGATACTTACGTAAGTAATATTTTGAAGTGAAAGCCAACTATCTATACCGAAGGATTCAATAGATATCGGTAATTAATCGGAAACATATTGTAAGGTATTTTCACCTCCTTAAATGTAAAATTTTAAGGAATCCTGAAATTATCTAATATGCAGTTTTATGTGTTTCTCATTAAAGTAAAAATCACCATGCTAGACCGTCGGGCTCCAGCTCTATCGACGTTTCTTCGGAAACACACTTCCCCCTTTTCACTCCCATAAGGATCGAATTTCAAAAAATTCCTTCTTAACGCTTGCCTACTACTTGAGGGGAAACCGCACAAAAATTTCACGATTCTGGGATCAGTGTTTTGAGCTGCAGTTATATATGTCAGTCAGGGTTCTCTTTTATACATAGATATAACAGCATTTCCCCATCGCCTTGCCTCATACGGGATTATAACGCTAAACATTCCTACCCGGGTTCCAAACAACTACGTCAAGATGGGTCGTCAGAATCCTGTAGAAATTAAATGTGTATATACAAGCCCGTGCCGAAAGAGTTAAATATATCAATAGTACGGTGAAAAGTAACAATTCTTTAACTATTTCTCCGTATTCACACGTGTATTTTGTGGTTACTAGAACACTTTACAAATGTCAACTTCCTAAATTGTTGAATTTTGAAAAATTATGAATTAACACTTTAGTTATTTACGTAAGTTTCATTCATATTTATAATTCGTCTCAATTTCACAAAAGGTTTAAGATATACAGTGGATTAATTGAAACACTTAATTTTTAATTAACTTTAGGAATTAACATTTAAAAGAATCCTGAAAATGCTGTTTAAGTGTAAGTGTGAGATTAATTTGAATCAAAAATTTACTTAATATCTTAACGGGTTAATGAGTTATCGAGGGTTGATTGAATCCACACTTAACACCTTTTCACCCACTTAATTTTCGAGTATCGAAAAATCTGAAAGTAAGGTAGCACGCTTTTTTGCTTGTATAATTTTGAAAGATAGATTATCTCAATATCTCAACAGGTTTAAACGGTATCGGCAATCATTTGAACTCACATTTCACCACTTTTCACTCCCTCAAAATTCGAACGTCGAATAATCCTTCCTAAGTGGATGGTTACGACGTAAGGGGAAGACGCCCTTAAAATGTCATGTATTTAGATCCAGTGGTTTTTTGGCTGTACGTTGACAAGTGAGTGAGTGAAAATGCTTCATTATATATATATATATATATATATATATATATATATATATGACATTTTAATTTTAAACTTGGCCATCATGTATACAATAATGCATGGTGATTAAACTCAATGGGTACAAACTTCTGGAGACGATAAATGAGAGGATGAGGAGTAAGAAGGTCATATATACACATGGCCGGAAATGCACGATGTCTGTGCTAAAGAACACTTATTAATTAATCATGCTTGTACGGTAAAATGCAGTGCATAACATGTAATGATGAGAACACTGTTAAGACAAGGTTGTTTGAAGTGGCCTACATGGTAATTTAAGCATGCGTGTACACGACGCAGCAGCGACTGTCGCTCATGTTCCAATGTGCCATCCTGCAACCAATCGGTGTCATAGGCAGCACGAATTCTTTGTTCCGTCCGCAGTGTCTGCACTGCCGGCATGAGAAGAACTGCATACACGACTCTTTTCAGACTGCACATGCCTGCTGTGTTCTCGCGTGTGCTTGTCAAATATATATTATATCTCCACATTCAAGCAGGTAAACCTTTTTGGACCGCATTTCTGGCCATTATTCCTTGGCAACCTTCATTACCCTTATCCTTCCTCTCACGAATCGTCTTCTGCAGTTTGTCCCAAATTGGCAAAATCATCGCGCGTGCGAGTGTGTATGTGTGTATGTACGGATTTAGCACTAGGCCCACTAGGCCCGAGTTTAGAGCGAAGCTTTGCTAAGGGCGCACTTTTAGCGAGGAGAAAATGTAAAGCACTTCCCAAATTTTAATGTGGTGTTGGAAATAGGACAAGGCCGCAAGTTGGTAAGGAAAGATGTAAAAGAGAATCTGTGGTGGCTCTGAAGAGTCACGGGACTAGAGCGCCTAGATGCATAAATACGGCCCTTATATATATATATATATATATATATATATATATATATATATATACATATATATATATATATATATATATATGGCCGTGAATGTATGTATATGTTCGTACTTTTACAGGAGAAAGCTTGTAAAATAATGTCAGAAAATTTATTAGTTTGAGCGTTACAGAAACAATACCGCAGGTTTTTAAAGTGGTCTAAATTTTCTAATTACGAATTGGGGGCTAGTAGAATAGTAGAATATAATGTTCGTGAACAGAGTGTTTTAAGTGCAACAAAATAATTTTCAAAGGCCTTTCACATTTTACAAAATAATTTGTAGTTTCACAAAAATAATTGGAAACTGTTAGCGGAATTTATTTTGTGACACTTTCAAGATTTTCTGTAAAATGTATAAGAATTGATTTGTAAATGACAAATTATTGTTTGTAAATGTACAATAATTGTTGGTCCAATTACTGTTTGTAAATATACAATACGTTAATAGATAAACTTAGGCCTACATATTTGCATATTTAAAAGCATTTCCAGTTCAGTAAAAAATTTTTGTAAACATACGAAAAGGTTTTCTGAAAACTTATTTCTAAATAATTGTTTTTTGTAAAAGTGCAAAATTATTTTGTGTAAGCTCTGAGGGGAACTTATTCCCAAAATTTCACGTTTATATGTAATTTAGTCATCATCCCTTATACATACGTTATATAGACGTCTGGAACTATAACATCGATTAAAATCAAAATATATTTTTGAGCAGTTTTAATGGTTGGTTATACAAAGATGTAAAGGAATACAATTTAGGAACGGTTACAACAATTCAAATCAAAGTTTATATTTTTAGTAGTCATTGCCTAATTATTTAATTAAGACTGTTATCAATAGTCTATATAGGCTTGACAGTGCGGTTACCTAGACATAATTTCCTTCATATAAATTTAAAAAGTCTAGTTTGCCACGGTAGTCGAGAAGCCAGACCTCTTGCCTCACACATACGATCAGGTTCGAATCCCGGCGGGTTTTGTCACAGAATTTTCGTATGTAGGAATCATGGCGGACTTTGCCGTTAGCCGGTGTGTTTTCGCGGAGAATTCCCATCTCCCCCGTCCTTACATTTCGTCGCTGCTCCACACTTATCTCACTATGACATTACACATTCCTCGGGATAGAGGGCGACAGGCATGTCTTACTAGTCGAGAAGCTGGCCCAACCTTCACCCCGGCCTACCCTCATACACACTGTGACCCTGCCATAAGTCGGGAATTCGTAGTGGATTTAAATTTTTGCATTTCTAAACGGCAGAGTTTATCGGTTTACGACTTTATGTCTCAAAAAAACTTAACCTAATACAATGTCTACACACATTTAATTTTTGCACGTATACTAAACACATTTAAAAACGTACAATTAAAATTTTTAATATTGCATTGTATAAACAGTGTCATTACTGAATGGCTTATCAATTTTTTTTGTTTTACTCACTCTTGTTTCTATTTTATGATGAAAATATCTTCCTCAGATCATGTAAAGGTTCAAAATCAATTCGTTCTAATGATTTCGCAAGATTAACTTGTTTTCCATTAAAACAGACATACAAAAAAAACTAGGAGCGACAGTATAGCAAAACGTTTAAAACCAAATGTAATGCAAAATGCAATGAATAGATCAATGAAGAGAGTGACGCTCAGTATGCGAAACTGTGTAAGTAACGGACGAGATAACTGGCAGCAATTACGTTACGTCTTGTTCCTTTTTTGCGGCTCAAAAAAGCAGGAGCGCTATGGAAGAAAGGTTTTTATCACGCCGACGTAATTTCCAAGCAACGCGGCGGCACTGGAACTTGTTTACCATGCAACCGCATGGGGCTCTGAACGGATGAAGGGAGAGATGGCCCTGTGATGTAATTATTATAAAACTCCCTCTGAATTCTTTTAGACAGCTTGTCTTCTCCGCTGCTGTTAAAGGCGTTGCAAGTAGGAAAAAAATACCTTTCACGAGTAAGGGCAAAAATTAAGTAAGGGAAAACGAGGAAAGTTCATTAAGGATACCTCCAACAATCCCTCCTGGCTGAGACCCTTTTCCGGAAATACGATAATGTTTCCAAATCCACGTTCTTCGTCTGTACGCATCTATTCGCTATTCATAACGCTACAACTGCGACCGAAAACTTTAACTTACTTGAAACGCTTCCTTCCTGAAGTGTGTGCAAGAATTGTGGAACAAACTTTCAAAACCGTACACGTCCACCTTATCTAGCTTCAAAAAAAAAAAAAAAAAAAAAAAAATGCAGGTATCATAAAGCTAAGGAAAAATATTACATTTTCTATAGGACATGTATTTAGTTGATTGAATCCAATTTCATACATGTGTGTAACCACGCTAGTTTTTTTTGTATATGTCTGGTTTAAAACGATTGCTCGTCACTGGTAAGTAAAGACAACTGTAATACAAATTAGATTTACTACACCAGCCATGTGGAAACTTACTGGGACTATTGCAGGAATTTAAGATTTTTATTTTGTTGGTCGAAATGTTCGAAGATGCAGTTATATACTTGTAAGAATGACAGCCACAAAAATTTATTGGTAAAGAGTACTGACCAATAGCAACAGAGAATACATCTCACTAATAGGATTTTCAGTACCA
This sequence comes from Medauroidea extradentata, assembly GCA_003012365.1. NCBI lineage: Eukaryota > Metazoa > Arthropoda > Insecta > Phasmatodea > Phasmatidae > Medauroidea > Medauroidea extradentata. Next base: position 62,991 of record PNEQ01098877.1, on the reverse strand, counting down.
GTTTCGTATGTATGCTGGTGAAGTTCTTTAATACGAAGAACTTAAATATATTTTGTCTACGGTGAAGTACAGTGAGGTTAGGAATTAATTAAATGCGGAATATGGCCGACTGTCTAGACCAGCGAACCTTGTGCAGTGTTTCGGCAGAAAGAATTCTTTATTCGATAACTTAAACGTTTGTAATATCAGTCAAAGAACATACACGTTTGTACACCCATTTCGTGTCCGCATTTACTCGCTGCATCTTATTTTAACTCAATAGAAGTTAATGAAAATGTATGTATATGAACAACCTGGAACAGCATTTTTAAACGTATATGCACGTATAGAACATGTAAAGGTGACCGCCTGGACAGACGTATTTTGCATGTCCGAGGCCTAGAAGTGCGGAAGCGATAAGGACGACACAATACGTGAATTACGCTTCCTCATGGTCTCTAGACGCAAGTCGCTGAACTAGCATGCAGTTTTCTCTTTGACAACTCGCGTGAATCACGCCTCATCTTGGCCTCTAGATGCAAGTCGCTGAACTAGCATGCAGTCTTCTCGTTGACAAATCGCGTGAATCACGCCTCATCCTCGCCTCTAGATGCAAGTCGCTGAACTAGCATACAGTCTTATCGTAGACAACTCGCATGAATCACGCCCCATTCTCGCCTCTAGATGCAAGTCTCTAAACTAGCATGCAGTCTTCTCATTAACAAATCGCGTGAATCACGCCTCATCCTCGCCTTTAGATGTAAGTCGTTGAACTATCATGCAGTCTTCTCGTTGACAACTCGCGTGAATCACGCCTCATCTTGGCCTCTAGATGCAAGTCGCTGAACTAGCATGCAGTCTTCTCGTTGACAACTCGCGTGAATCACGCCTCATCCTCGCCTCTAGATGCAAGTCGCTGAACTAGCATGTATACTTCTCGTTGACAACTCGTTTTTAAAAAATATTCAGTGGTGAGTCTATCATTTTATTTAGTATTATAAAATTTTATGGTGTATTGTACATGTTTGTGCCGTTAAAAGATTTTGCGGCGAGATTTCCATGCCATAAAGACAATAGAAATACATTTTTTCCGCATTTTCGGTCGCTAGAAAATTTACGTTAATAAATAATGATGAACATTAAAATGGTATTCACACATGAACTGTACTTTGAATTATTTTCTTAAGCAAATGTCTCTCATGAGTGTCGAGTAGTTTTCGAATAATCTTATAACGCCCGGACCTATACACGCTACTCAGTAGCTTTGATAGGCGGCTAACACTATACTTAATATTAAAAAATGGATTGACAGGACCACCACTACATTTCTTCAGGCGAGGTGAGAGGGCTGCACACCAATTCAGTGACTGTGCTTAGAGGATATGATGTGGCGTGGTGCCCGTACCTGAGTCGCCGTATTACGTCTGATTTTCTTCACCTCATACAAACAAACGTATGCATTCAGCCAGGCCATCACCATTAGGGTGCCAGGGCCTCATACACTCTGCAGAGGTGCTGTCGTACATCTGCCATTTAACAGACGTCAAAATTTTTATTCGTCTAATTACGAAAAAAAGTAGGGCCGGTTTTACCTACTTGTGTTAAAAGTACTACTGACATAAGTTACGTAACACATGTTAAGTACATTTAGTATGCTAAATTAGATTTGTTTCACCAACGTATGTTACTGTAATGTTAACTAACGTGGCTGTTAAACAGAAAATAGCTTGCAGTGGCTGATATTTGACTTTTGGAACACACCTTGCCCATTGTAAAATTATTATAACACAAACAACTAGTTGAGTGTGCATACATTTGTTGTATAGAGGGTTAAGTCAGCTGTAATGAAGGAAAAACATAAATGTTTACGTGGTATAATTTTAGTGCCAAGAAAATGAATATATAACTTGTAGACCAGTACAAAGAAATCATTTCTGTTTGTTTGACATATGAAGCCACAGACTATACCGTGAAATGTATAGTGTGGATTTCTTACAATCTGTAGACGAGTATTAAGAAGAGATTTTTCTAAATTCTTCCTCTACGGGAATGAAAGCAAATTTATTTTTTTTAATTTAATTATTTTTTTTTATCTATGGACCAATAAATAATGGAAGGAAGAGAAATGTGTTCTGTTCGTTAAAGTATATCATTTCTTCTAATGCACCCTCGTCTCTCAACATAATAGCTATATTATGCAGCACTGCTATAGAAGAAATGATTGCCTTGACTTCTGCATGTCGGTTCTTATTCCGGCTTACAACCCAGAATAATGCCCTTTCCACACTCCAAATGTCGTTTCCATAAAGTTCCTTGTCCTGAAATGTGCAAGTTAAATGAGCTCTGTTTACAGGATGTCCAAACTGTGTTAAAATATAAGTTTTTACAGGTAGACTATATCCTGAAAGAATCCCTTCACGTAATCTCCCATTTCAAGCAAATCTCTTAATCAACACTTATTAAAAATTATACTGTCGGTAATATAACTCGGCCAGCAATAAATTGTCCCTTATCACAAGTTAAGTATCTCCGATTATTTGCACATTGATGGAGGAAAAACCATTTCTAGTTCTGAATATTCCTGCTCTAGCACCGCCAGACGATTGATTTTCTGTAAGTGTACAGTCAGTACTGCTTATACATTTGTAAAATATGTAATTCCAAAATAATCCATTACCGTATCACCGTCTTCAACAGTATCAGGAAAGCATTAAATATCTATACTTAATTCTACTAGTGCACACGAAACATTATGAAATGTTCTGCCTACTGTAGCATTGCATTCACCATAAAAATCTCTCACGACGGATTGGAAGGCTCCCGTAGCATAAAACCGTACTGCAACTAGTAACGGACGCATATGAGAGAGAGGGAGAGAGAGAGAGAAATAGAGAGAGACGGGAGGGGCTGTTCCCGTTTGTGACAAAATTTGACATTGGCTCTTATTTCACATAGCAAGTCACTAATCTTTCTTCCTCAAAATTAAGATATCGTAGTGCAACAGATGTGACTTTCTCCGATTGCCAGCTATTATTAGCTTTAAACAAATGTTACGACGTTAAACAGTCCATCACTAGGCTATTAAATTAAACGGAGCACTTAACGAATGTTAGCCGTAACAGATCTTGGTGCAACACTTCACATATTAAATCTTCTGTTAATCTTCTTTAACAAATGTTAAGTGCTTAACAGAGGTTGGTGAAACCGGGCCGTAGTATGTTCATGTCCAGTTCCCGTCTTGCACACAGGCATATCTAAAGCAAACACTTTTGAACCCCACACTATTGGTATTTCCTTCCTACGAATTTTTGTCACTCCATGTTAAATTTAAAAGAGCACTAAAATTTACAAAACAGGATACAACTTTATTGCACTAAAAATTTAATGCAAGGTAAAAATACTATATTTCTCACTTTACTTTAAACGCTACAAAAAAAAACACTACCATGTAGTGCAGTCTGCTAGACCCGTAATTTTAAAGGCCCAGGAAGTACCAGACAAAAGCACTAAAACTATGAATATGATCTGCAAAGTTTTCTCTTTGTATTTCTGGTAGAATCCACACGATCAAGTCAAGGTATCGTGAGTTTTTTTATTGTTAATGTTTCGGCTTGCTTAGCGTATAGTTGTTAAACAGTGTTGCATTACAATTAACGTTAACTAGAACGGCACAGTCTGCTCTTTAACATTATTTTCATTTTTAAGTAAAGTGAATAAATAATAAAGTAGTCAATTTTTTACATGCATATATACGGTGCCTGTTTGTATATATGTCTATGAATAGGTATTTTTCACGACACTTGCTGAAACGTGTCACCGACATTTTATTCACATATTATGGAAAATAATAGTAAGTTGCCCCGTGTAAATTGTAGTACTCATCAGCGTCCAGTAAAATACTTACTTACAAATGTAAGCAATCGTCGTAAATGTTTATTTATTCCACTTGAAACTCGGTAATAATAATTTTCGTAAATGGTCACCATGGCTGGTTATGTAATATTGTGCATTGGTGTAAGTGTATGTTTTACAGCTAATATTTTAAGTGAAGTGTTGATTTTGCGTAATATAAAAGTCAGTAAATAACACTTAATAATTGTTTCAAAGACACGCATCCACCTACCGCCAATTACGTTGCAATAAGTCGTATCGCCAGGCTAGCGCCTCAATTCGGTAAAACGTTGTTTCTACTGTGTGACAACACATCTCGCAGATGTCTTCGTAAACAGGTTTTTGGAATTCTAGAAGTTTCAGTGATTGTTCTGGAATGTGTGATGGTAAGTTACACGCCTGGGCAAATGTAAGATAGGTTATTTAAAGGAATAACACAAATATGTGCATATAGCTTAAATGTTTGCCTGACTCATTTTGGTAACGCAAACAGTAACAAAATAAAAACGTATTTATTTTTTTTAATGAACGCAGAATGTTGCTTTATGTAAAAGGTGTCATGAAATGTAAATATAGTTCCTTGAATATTTTCCTATAATTTACAGTCCATGAAAACCTGTTTACGACGACATCTGCGGGATCTGCTGTCACACAGTAGAACCAACGTTTTACCGAATTGGACACTAGCCTGGTGACACGACTATTGCGACGTAACTGGCCGTAGGTAGGAATGCGTTTCATTGATACCATTAATAAGTTTTATTTCCTAATTTTTCTTCTACGCAAAATCAACAAGCTGTAAAACGTACTTATACCTGTGCACTATATCACACAGCTCGCCATGCTGACCACTAATTGGAATTATTACTACCGAATTTCTAATGAAATAAATAAACATTTACGACCGTTATGATTTCGCACAAAAAAATTTTCCCTATCTACATGTTAATTCCATTATTCAGCAATTAGGAACTGAGAATCTACAACCCTCAGCATTTCACAGCTTATTGTATATGACACTATCTCGACATTACTTGGGAAAGGAAAGGAATCAGGATGGATGTCCTGGAAAGTTTATCCGAAGGTTACAGCAGCTTTTACGTGCCAAAAATCGATTTTAACCAGGGGACATTCTAAGTATGAGCTTCAGAGTTCTTGAACATTTCATCATAATTTTGTACCAAACAGTCAGTAAATGAGGCTTGTTAGTAGAAAATAGTTTTTATTCACAATGCAGGACAATTGAAGCTTCCCCCCCCCCAACGTCAAATCATGCTGTGTTATAAGAAACTATCTGGTCCACAAGTGACAAACCTCAACAGAAGCTACCCACTCAAGAAGGATGAGGATGGAAAATGGACAGTGGCAGGTCGCTTCTAGAAATTATTGTGGATATCATAACCTGTCGCATCTAAGGTATGTGGTCACATGTCAAGTGTTCATGTAAATCTATATGTGGTTGCATAAGCAAGTGTGCTTGCAATATAGCGTTATAGACCTACACTGAAAACTAATGTCATAAAAATTGTCAGCGATATAAGACATCTACAATTTTTAATAGTTCTATATGTAACTGATCATAATTTTGATCATTGTGTCTTCCTTTAAAATCAGTAAAGAGGTATAAATAATTGTCCTATTCCTAAGTGCCTGTTGCTGAGACCGACTTGGTAAACGTCACTTGACTTGCTTCATTACTCCTTAATGATAGAGCTTACCAAAACTTATTAATATATAGATAAGCGAAACTACATACAAATTTTGGCGCTTTCGTCCAACCTATCCCCTTTATCTTGATGTTGTTTATGTTATTATTGCCGCTATAGTTGTATTCACAGTATGAAAGTAGACTTACGATTGATTGCTAACGTAAGTCGTCAGTTGCGTTAATTTTGAAGATGAGTAAGAGATTATAATCCAGTGGAAACGGCCGTCTACAATCATCGGAAAGATCTGAGGCTGAGAGTCCAGGGAAGAGCAATCCCCAGTGTGTCGGTATGAATCAGGGTTAAACGCGCGAAAATACAGCAACTTAAGCCAACAGTAGTATTTCAACGATCCCAGTGGGGTAATTGCCTCTGGACCGCGCCAGTCAGACGTCAATAATCTGGAGCAACTGTCAGAGTTTCCAGATTTAGGGCGCAGCGACGCCGCCCACGAGCGTGCGCCGGACATAAATACATATTTGTGGAATTTGCGGGGAACACGAGGTGGGAACCTGGGAATGTTGGTAGGAGTTAGTATTCAGGCGGCCAGCCCCCGTGGGGCGTATATCAGGCCGGGTGGCCGACAATCGCGCCGTGAAAAACGGCCGGAACTCGACGCGTGACTGGTGCCTCTACCACACGTGTCATCCGCTGGTCGCCTTTCCTGCCCACGTGACCGTCACTCGCAGCCGTGTCGGGTTTTATAGCCTACACTCTCTCCACCATCCCACACATCGCTCTTAGGCCACACCCTGTAGTTTCACACTGATTTTACAAATATAATTTTCACTGCAACTTAACTTTCATTTCGAATAATTCTACACTTATTTATCACAAATGTATCGTAATTTGTACTTATATGTTTGGTAGCACTAATTCTCATAGTTTTTCATAATTTCATACCCAAAATATCACCAGTTTTATTATAAAAGTAAGCCAAAATCATGCAAAATAGTTTTCACATATAAACGGTGGATTATTTTGCTAAACGCCTACATAAAATTGTCAATCGTATAATATTTTATTACATTATTTATATTAGTCTTGAATTTTTCAAAGCATTCCGACAAAAAAGTTTTGAGTTTTTGCATCAATGTGACTTTGACTTAACAGGGAGAGGGAGTATCAGAGATCTTGAATTTTTGTACTTTAAGCCATAACTTTACTGTTGGGTAAATTTATGTAACTTAAATCTAACTGCTGAATATAATACTCGTTGATAGACTTTTAGATATCATAAACCTTTCTTTGCCGTCACTGTTTTTACACATCTAATTGCAGATAAGAAATAAGTAAATAATTTCGTAACATAAATTAGATATGAATAAAAAGTAATGAAAAACAAATGTTTGTGATGTATAAAATTCTATCAGTATTTATTATATTCTGTAGTTAACTTAAATTTCCGTGAAAGACCCCAAAAGAAAGGTTATGGTAGAAAATTAAAAAAAATTCAAGATCGCGACTAAGATATTGATAAAAAAACGCGAAAAACTCAAATTGAAATTTATACGTTTTTTTAACAAAAATATATGAAAACAAAGCTGCAAAACATCATTAGATAACGATTTTGGCAACTGTATGACCAAACATACATGCTGACTGATACATTAGTTTAACGCAGTTAAGGGCCCCTATTATCACGCGGTGTCTGTGACGCGACAGGCAACCGCAGTTCGCCGTGCGTTTATAAAATATCGTGTGCGCACGGAGTTTCCGTTGTGCTTCACCCAGTGGAGGGTTACCGTGGAGTGGATGCAGCCTGTGTTGTCTGTCACACGCTTGGAGAAAGAAAGATGGATCATGCGTTTCTTTTTTTTCGTATCAACATAGTGTAAACGAAAGAGGTAAAATAAAATAGGCGACTCATCTCATCAACTTGACTAGATATGTGGATGGAACATTTCGAAACATGTGCGGTAAATTAAGGGCGCGGCCTACTAGGATCGTGAAGAGGCGTGCTGATCTTTGACAATCCCTATTTTATTCGGAAACCGTTCCACGTATTGTACCACAGTTAGGTTTAGAAAAGCATTTAAGGAGGCCGCCAGTCTTGTAAATAACGTTGCAGCGTGCTAACTGAACTCTATTTTTATAAGACACTTCTAAACGTGTTCCTAATCTGTTCATTTACGAAAAGAATTAACAATTCAAACGATTTCGAAATTGTAGATTCAAAACATCGCGTTAATTACAAAGACCGTTTCGGAGCCCCTCAAAATGTCTAAAATAGGCTATTTTAATCTATGATATCTAAACAACTATTCACGGAATTAGTATGAAACTGCGATAAAAATGTGTATTGGACGTTGTTTAAAACTTTCCACCAATAATTTAAAGATGGGGTCACCAGTGGAAGTGTCAGTCAGGCGTGTGATCTACGGTATCACTGCACGCTGTTTCAGTGTCTTGCGGTTGGAGATTCTCCGGCTCGTTGTCTTAATAGAGCGACACAACTGTGGCATAAATAAAGGGAAGATGAATGGAGGACAACAAAAATATCTCCGCTTACCTCAGACCGTCTTTAGACGCATGCTAAAGGTCTTCACGTGCTGTTGCTCGTCATCTTGTACAAAGTTTTTGTAAATACTATTGTACGTACGCCGACATACCAACCAACATCGAGTATTCTTGTTGCAGAGTAAAGAATTTTTAGAATATTAGAATAGGACACGCTTGTCATTTGCGCAAACGTGTCGTAGTAAATGAAAAGAAAAAAAATTAGCGACTACAGAAGTGAAATAGCCGGTAGGACGGTGAACTCAGTCACACACGACAGCAAAATGGCTTCCCTGGCCAGCAACATGGCGGAGACACCTACTGCCAATCAGCGTGAGGCAGCTGCCCTGCTAGTAGACAGTAAGGCCAGTAAAAAACATGCTGTAACATGAATACACGGAGCTGGAACCAACAACCTCGGGCAACCAACAAGCGATGTAGTTCGTGCGTATCAAATGAGCCGCCGCGTCATTTCACGTCTGTATTGCTGTTTAGTCTGTGGTAAATGTCTACCTTACTTGTAATGGTGAGGTGAGGGGGTTTCACGGACTTTCAACAGTCACATATCAAGAGCCGATGAGGGTGAAGTGAAGTGGCAACACAACATCCATATGCTCGAGCCAGAATTCGAACCCATAACCTCTGACACCGTAGACCGGCGCCTAACTGGCTGGCTACGGCGACCGGCGTTACTTAGAACTACAAATCAGTAACGTAAATTTTTTTCCTGTTACTTCACACACTGTAACGTTGTGAAATAGTTTTGAAAATGGAAATATTCCATTCCTACCATATGTATGTATTTCCATTCTACCAAAATGGTAGTGTTGTTTACGTGAATTGTGATATCAAATTGTTCATTAAAACACATTTCACTCCTTGAAATGTTACGCTTCCTAAACAACAATGTTAAAACAGAATATAAAAAGGGAGTTTTGAACTAAGGCCTTCCAAAATGTTTTGTGTACAGGGCAGACGCTCCTGTGTCTGCACTAGCAGACGCAACAGCAAGCCAGCGAGAGAATAATTAATACATATTAACGAATATTAATTAATATTCTTTACGAGAAAACTATTTCAACTGACTTACACCGTTATAATTCCAAGCCACTTCAATTTTAGCAAACTTTTCTTACATGTGCATTATTCAATTTGCTGTGGGCTAGTTAGTGCCTTTTAGAGTTGCAAGTAAACCTTAGAATAGTATTTGAACCATGCATTCAATACTTGAATTTAAATGTGTGTTATTTTAAAGCCCTTCGAATTAATTTCAACCCAAAGAGCGCAGTAATTTTTCAAGATGGCGACATCACATTTTTGTTTTATTATGCTGTTTCGTACAGCAAACACGAGAAGCACTTTATGCTGTGAAACTACAGACTGGGCAGTTACGAAAGTCGATACCTTGTCAGAGATAGAAAACAAGACAGGTAGCGTTGCGAACCCTGTGGTCATATCCTTTTAACCTTTTCACTCTATTGTAAGATCTTAAAAAGACTGGTACAGCGTATTGAGTACAGCCCGTGATTACAATGAATTCTTACGAGAAAACTATTTCAACTGATTTACACCGTTATAATTCCAAGCCACTTCAACTTTAGCAAACTTGCAAAGCAATGATTGAAACCATTTTTAACAATTTAACAGTGAGCGTCATGTTTTGCTGCCGTGACAGACCTCGACACAGACGAGGGTCGTGTGTATTTGCGCGGTGACGTCGTACTGCCGCTAATAAGCTGGCTCACCAGAACACGCCCTTGTTGACATGTACTGTGCTCGTGGTTTCCACCCGATCTATTCCTATACCGTGTCGGAGGCGAGGCAAACCGCTGCTAATATGCTCGTGTGTGTCCAACTAATTTGACTCTCTTAAAATGCGTAGTTCGTGTTAGTTTTTTATTCTTGCCAATAAAATATTGCTAACCACAAACGTAAGTTGTGTCTAAAAATAGATTACGCTTGCATTTTTTTTTTATTTACAGTGCGTATATATGAAATTTGTCACTCACGTATGACACAGACTACAAACCGCTATCAACGAAAAATTTGCAGAGCTCGAAAATAATATATACAGTAGTATATGTATACATGGATACATACTTACATATAAACACACAATTTAAATTATTTTGGCCTGTTTGTACATCTTAAATGCGTTCCTATACCATACATCCGATTCTATGAAACAGCAGTGTATTGTTGTTCATGCGCCCGACAAACTTTCTGCCCAAAATGTTTTATTGATGAACGGAAGGCAAAACGGGGTAGAAGTGCAGAATGAAGTACCCAAGAGTTTAATGAGAAAAACCCCTCGTGTGTTGTGCGTCCGCCGGCAACGATTTGTGTCAAATAATATGCGTGGGGGATGTAAAACAAGGCCGAGGGTAAAATGGGGTGCCCTAAAATTTTATCGGGCATTGCAACGCATGGCGGGACAGCAAGTACAAAATAAAAACCGTCAACAAATTAAATTTATCACTTTTAGGTGTTACGCAAAGCATTACCTACAAGTTGTCCACATGAAACTGGTCTGAATTCAAAATCAAATTTAAGAATAAATATAAAGACATATATTCGCAACGCAGACAAATTTTAATTATTTCGTATTGATTATTTTTTTTTTTTTTGTAAATGAAGGTTTTCACTTTGTTTAAATGCTAAATAATATGAATTTATGACTACAGTAGAAGACAGAGCCCAGGTGTGATGTAGTATGCGGAACAAAAGTAATTAATTGCTGCTTAGAGAAACAATCACAGTCCGATTAATTGGCTGGATTTATCAGGTGAACCTTCCAAAGAAACATTCTAAAATCGATTCTCCAAGCGTCACGAAAGCTGAACAACATCCCACTCACTCATTCACAAGTTACTAGATAAAACACTTCGTTTGTAGGCCTAAAACGTTCGTCTGGTACAGATATTGTAGCCAAACGACTTGCAGCTTCATCACGATTCTGCTGTTTTATTTGTTTTAATTTAGAGGGTTTATTTACGTCCCCCGATTTCATGCCGTTAGGTTTAGTAAGTAACAGCTTACGAACTATCTAAACCTAAGCAAACGACACAAACATCCATGTCCGTGCTGGGATTCGAACCCAGGATCTCTCGCACCGTAGGTAGGTCTGCTCTACCGTCTACATTAACATTGAGCAAGACTATCCTTACTCAATGACGTTACGAAGGCCGGCACGAGATTGTTGTTCGAGATATTTGATCATCTAAAATGCACAAGTTGCAAATTTAGAATTTTTTTATTAGAATAAAATGTTTAATCATAAACGAAACATGTGCTATCCTCGTATTACCTACAAAGTAGGCTAGTAAAAACCAGAGCAGTTATATTTGTTTACGGTTGTTTTTACTTAATGCTAGCCTAAATATATCTCCGGTATTGATGTGTAACACGTAGTAAATTTGTTTTTGAGTTTTTGGAGGGATTTATTTTGGGAAGGATCTGCGCATTGGGTCTTGGAGTGATGGGCACCCCTGCGGATCGGTTCCGTCAAACCCCCAAGTATCTGAAGGACAGTGATTATAGTAACCGAACTAACTTCAAAACGCGAAGGTATATAAAAGCCACGCTCTTTAGTTTCTACTTCTTTCAATATTTATTTGTTTAAGCTTAAACTAGAGCAGATATCAAGTATACGTTTGGCAGTTTTATTTATAATGTTTTTGCCCTGATAGCTAATTTTTCAAAGCAAAAAATCAGACGGTTTCAACTAAGAAGTCAATTAACATGAATTTCGTTAATTACATAATTAGCTAGAACCAAAGTATTCACGGCCTTGAAAATATCAGCCAATTTGAAGAAGACTATTTTAAACAAAACTGCCTAACAGGATTTTTGTATATGTTCTCGTTTAAGCATAAAAATGAATATCGCAAAAAAATTAGGAACAAGATTGTATGACCTTAATCAGAACATTTTGGTCTTAAGGGTTCCGGAAATTACCCCACTTTATTTTTTTTTTTCGAAAACATGTCACAACAAAATCGCAAATGAGTGGTGTGAACTGAGAAAAACTTTACGGTTACAATATATTGTTTCTCTATCAATGAAACAGTAATGAAATTTATCTAAACGTACTTGAGCAATCTGCCCTCCGCCAGCCTCGTCCTCTGTAGTCTAATGTGATTGTCGAGCGGGCTGGTGCACCACCAAACATGATTTTTCACTGTCGATATTTTCACAGCAGTGTGTTGTATGACACGATGAAGTAACAAAGTTGCCACCGCGATCTCCAGACATACCCCCTGTGGGGTTATGTGAAATACATTATTCGTACCTCGCCTCTTCGTTACCTTGGTAATCTCTACAGAAGAATTATGCGTACAGTCGGCTCCGTCAACCCAGACATGCTTGTGGGCACATGGGTTGACTTCGAGAATAAAGAGTTGCAAAAGAAGCCGTCGTAAAAGTCGGTTAGTTTTATTTTCAAAATTCTCAGAGTTTCTTAAATAGTGCCGTAAACTGTGAGATTCTATGTCTAATAGTTTCTGTTGAATCGCATTTTGAAATGAAGGAGGTTTAGTGTAGACATCCTGTAAAATATTTTGTAAGTTAGTCGTCAAAAATTTAGCAACAAAATTTAAAAATTTGAACCCCTGGTATATAATTGGATTTCACGTTGTTAAATACATATATTGTTCCAATTTATCGTAATATTTTATACATGTTTTACTCCTTGATTACCCATATCTATGCCATATTTAACATAAATATATATTTTCCATCAGTTTTACGATTATTAGTGGAGATAGGTTTAATCTGATACTACCGTTCTGTCTTGAAATTCGTACACAGTGAAAACTGAACAGCTGTTATGGTGCTCTAGCGTGAGTATTTTGAAAGAAGAGAAGATCAGCGTAAAAATGTTTGTAAAAATTACAAGGTATTTCTTTGCAGTTTTGCAAAATGTAGTAAAAGTACAAATATCTCTTTGTAAAATAGTTTGTTCTTAAATAACTATGATATTCATTCTTAGTAAAACATTTCAGGAAAAATTTTTAGATAACCAAAATCATAGGTTTATTAGAAATGATATAGTTTACACAAATCATATCATCTAGAACGCATTTTTCTGGAAGAAAGTAAAACATTAATATAAATAGAGACCAGGAAATTTCGCTAGTTAATTTGAGAAGAAGTCAGATTTCAAACTGCCGTAAACGTCAATTATTTTCGCGATTGGGCCACTGTTACTGAAACTGTTCCTTGAGGACTTTGAACCAATAGCAGACATGCATGAACACACTCTCTGGCTACTACTCGACCACGACAACTATTCCTGCGGGAGAAAAGCGAACTAGCGCTGTGTTGTCCTCGACGACCGCGCGCAACTGGTGTGGCGCACCGCAGTACCGGCCATAATACTGTGGCACAGGCAGCCGGCTCGGTTTTCTCCGCTACCGTCTCCACTGACAAGTGTGCCATGAACTCATGTCAGGCGCAGTACATTTCCCCTCCCTGTGACGTGTCCGTCTACTACTAGCACCACGCTTCTCCCCCTCACGGGAGGACTAGTTGTCGTGGTCGAGTAGTACCACGCTACCTTGTCAGATAAACAGCTGGCCATTCGCTGTAGCAGCAGCCAATGAACAAGTGCCTGAGGACAGAGTGTACACAGGACTGTGTAGTCCAGCCAGCAGGCAATTGAACCGGCGAAATTTTCAGGTCTCTAAATGTAAACTGCATCTTTAAAAATTGAGTAAGTTATGAGATTGGACCGACCATCATTATATATATATATATATATATATATATATATATATATATATATATATATATATATATATATATAAAGTGAGCACTTATTACCCTAGTTACTTTTTTCCTTTCAGACCATAGTAACAATTCAAGAGTATAGATTAAACTGCACTCAGAAGTTAACGCCAAAGGTAAAAATAAATACCGTTGTTTAGTTATTGTTATAAACTTATTGTCTCCAGAACTGTTCACTTTATCACAAACCATCTATAGCCAACTAAACACTTCATTCCAACATGCAGGGCGCTGCCGTGCTCTTCACAGGTGTTCCAGGTGCGCCCGTCCCGTGCACTTCTCTACAGGTGCTGCCTTATACCTAGCTCGTCTATACTTAGTTCCTCGTGCACTGTTTGTAATCAGCTGATCTACCTTATTTTACATACATACAAGTCTACTGCGTCCAAATTACAAAATTTTCCCAATATGGTTGGAAACAAACAGAAGCAGTTAACATTGTATGATATCCTAAGAATTATTCCTCAGTGAAAAATTACGGCTGAGAAAGCAACAAACCATACATATTCTCCTTCAAACATGTTAAAATGTGTCATGTATATAGGGCACATTTTAACATTTTTGAAGGAGAATATATATATATATATATATATATATATATATATATATATATATATATATATATATATAGAGAGAGAGAGAGAGAGAGAGAGAGAGAGAGAGAGAGAGAGGTACATTTTAACATGTTTGAAGGAGAAAAGGGCAGAATGCACACACACTATTTTAAAGTTTAATACTGGAAGTTATTCCGTGCGAAACTTTGCATTTATTATTTGGGTGGCACAGAAATGTGCAATATATGTATACATACATATATATATATATATATAGAGAGAGAGAGAGAGAGAGAGAAACAGCCGAGCATTGTATGACGAACGTCAGGTTTCTGAAGCTGTTTAAATAAGGTCGTTGTTCTACGTTAGTGGTTCTCAAAGTGGGCGCTACCGCCCCCTTGGGGGCGTTGGGTTGGCCTAAGGGGGCGATAAGTTCCAAAGGGGCGGCAAAGGGAGGCCTTAAGAAAGAAGTGGGCGGCAGGGGGGACGCTGATAGACACTGGCGCAGAACGAGGGTGCTGGACGTGGATTTTCTCCAAGTGCAATCTTTACGACTGCGCTGTGCTAAAAGTTTTTCCTTCTCTTTCTAAAGTTAAGGCAGCATGATTAGGGCACTTGCTTTCTTGCATGTTTGTAATTAGGTAGCAGACGTCCACGGTGCGAGTGAGCCGATTAAAATGAATACTAGTTTCAATTTTTACTTGACCTCAAATGAGTTTGTGAAATTTTACATCCTTAAATATAAGTGTAACCATGTTTACCGTGTTGTAAGTCATAATTTGCCCTGTTTATTTTTATAATATCCTCTTTTCTAGTCATTCTTGTGTAACATTCCGCACTTACGTAAATTATTGACAGTCAGAAATACTGTATGCATCTGGTGTGTAGTTTGCCATTGCTGCGAATGTTAAAGGCTCCGCCACAATTGATTTAGCACAGAAAATAGCATAGGCACAGAAAATAGCATAGGCACAGAAAGTATGATTCAAACTTTTGAACTGGCACTCGGGACAATCACAAATAGCACGCGCACAGCTAAATAGCACAGGATTGGCGTACAGAATATTGGGCTATTTCTCCTGTAATTCTGTACGATGTGTGCCGTGCACCGCCAACCATATCGGGGATACTGTTGAACTCATAACAACAAATGTGTGAATGCACATGGAAAAAATTTGACTAATGTTGCCAGTATTCCATGTATTTTTACAAATAAAAGCGTTATAATGCTTCTGAATAATTTTGGTTACTGAAATTATTAAAAACGACTGTCAAAGAACGTAAATATTGTTTTTACAATGCTGAGACAAATATTTCTTCGTTTTTGTTCTCAAGTGGCTTAGCAAAATACGTGTTTGGCCAGAAATATGTTTAATACAGATGACCACGTTGTTCTGTATAGTTAAAAAAAATATTGATATTGAAATTATTTTAATTTTGCTGTCAAGTAGTGCTCGATTACTTGCAAGTGCCTTCAATGTCAAATATTGAAAATCACAAAGAAACAGCATAAATAACAAAGAGGTCAGAGGTATGTTTAAAGTCATTGCTACCAACATATTATGTGTGTGAAATTTATCGATACGCTATCCTCCAATGTTTTGTAAACACTCGGCAGTTCTATGGGGTGTGTAGCCTACTATTTTCGATTGTAGCGGTCAGGTTCGTGAAGTTTGTGTGTTGTGCCCGTGCGCGTGCGGTGTGTGGGCGCAATCAATTGTAGCGGAGCCTTATAAATTATGAGTATCTACTATACATCTGAGATTCAAAGGAATATAATCAATTTGTTAAAAAAAAACATTTACCTAGCAAAATGAGTTCATGATGTTTCACTAATATTATTCATTTATTAATTTTGTACAACTTTGTGATATTATTTAACAAACATTACTGTTATACATTTTCGCGGCTTGATTTTTTCTTTAGGATAAAAATAGCAGATCCAGAAAAAAAATTAAATGCAGACAATATAGTGTGGATTGTTATAAGTATGGATTTATTCCGTCGCCAACAAACCAACAGCTACCCGTATGCCTTTCATGTGCAAAACATTTTTCTAACGAGGCAATGAATCCTTTCAGACTGAATGATCATTTCAAGAAGGCACATCCTGACAAGGCAAATAAGAACTTAACTTTTTTTCAGTCACTTCGTGACAAATTTCATAAGCTGCCAACAAAGTTAATCATGTTTCGCAATGCTTCACAGCAGCAAATGGAAGGATTGCATGCCCATACAACATTTCATTGTTGATTGCAAAAACCTGGAAAGTCACATATAATTGGTGAAGAACTAATTCTACCAGCAGTGAGTGAAGTTTTGAGCACTGTTTTGCATAAGCCACCACATGATATAATTAAAATTATTCATCTCAGTAACAGTTCAGTGCAAAGACGCATAGATGAAATTGCTGCGGATGTAGCAGAAACATTGTGCGCTACTCTAAAGATAACAGAATTTTTATTACAGCTGGACGAATCAACTTTACCAGGCAATGAATCTTTGCTTCTCGTTTATGTACGTTTTATAAAAGATAAAACCTTGATTCAAGAGTTCTTATTTGCAAAGGAACTGAAAACACATACTAGAGGAGGATTACTATTCCGTGTGGTTGAGCTGCTCTTCAATGAAAAGGATATTCCACTTACTAACATTCTCGCGTGTGGAACTGATTAAACACCATCAAAGACTGGTCGTTATCGTGGATGTATTGCTTACTTGAGATAATTAATGCCAAATCTAATTACCATTCACTGCGTGATTCATCGACAACATCTGGTGGCACAAAAAACCTCATTGATGGCCAACACAGCTCATTACATACTGTTATAAATTAAATCGAATTCCTTGCTCTCAATGATAGACTGTTTCGGGAGCTTTGTGCTGAGAAAGATGACGACTTTGAACTTCCCTTGCTTCATACTGAAATGCGTTGACTATGATAAGGAAATTGTTTGAGACTCTTTTACAACCTTATTTGTGCTGTTGTGGAGTTTTTGAAGGTAAGGATGCTGTTATCAGTGAGGAACTCAAAGAAATACGGCATGATGTTGCGTGTTTGTCTGATCTATTTGCGAAGTGCAATGAAATGAACTTGCAGTTGCAAAGAGATGTCACCAATCTTGTTAGGGCCAAATCTGTCGTGAGTACATTTACTGCAAAATTAAGTCTACTCAAATGCAAAATAAGTTGCCTAGAGCTACGTAAATTTCCAAGTTTGACTGAGATACAACAGAAAAAGTTTTCTGTGTCCGAGCGATTCAATGTTCTTCTCGCACTGAAAATTCCAGACTGGGCGATAAATCAATTTTCAGATATTGCGAATAAACCATTTGAGGAGGAAGTAACTACACTGTAAAATGATTTTGAAATTAAGCCGAAGTTCAAGAAATCGTACCAATATTTTCTGTTACAGAAGGAAATTCCTGGTCGTTACCCTGCACTATGGACAGTAGTTAAGAAGCTCTTGATTGCATTCCAAACATCATATTTAGTGGAACGTGGTTTTAGTGTTGTCAGGTTCCTCCTCACCAAGCAAAGAAATCCACTCCAGGTTTCCTAACATGATGATTTAAGACTCATGTTAAGTGACTTCAAACCGGACACTGGGAAACTAAGATCACATCAACAAGTCCATCCATAACATTAGAAATCAGTAGAAGTGTTATATGCCTCATTTCTGTCTAAATGTAATTGTTAAGTTACTAAGATATCTAAAATATTATTTCATTTGATAAGTTCATCAGTTTGTCATCGCATTAAATTGTGCTGTATCCTCACATTAGAAATTTATAGAAGTGTTGTACTCGCCGTCTGATATCTGTAATTGTTAAATATCTAAGTAAGACTTCCAAATATATTATTATTTGCAACCAGTTCATCAGATTTATGTGTGTAAGAGTACCTGAATGTTCAATTTTTATTGTACTGAATCATATGGCATCAATACTATTAGGAATTTTTATAGAAGTGTCATGTTCATTGTCTGATGTATAACTGTTAAATGACAAATATCTCAAATGCATTATTTCTTTGCAGCCTGTTCGTCAGTTATCTATATGTGAATGGATTTTAATTCGTCATCGTACTTCATTGTATGGCATTTATCGCATAAGGAGGTTATAATAGTGTTGTACTAATTGCCTGATTTGTATAGTTGTTGAATGACAAGGACTTCAAAATGCATTATTTCTTTGCAGCCAATCAATCCGTTATCTATGTGTAACCGAATTTTATGTTATTATTTTACTGTATTTTATTGCCTCTGTAATACTAGGAATTTATAGAAGTGTTGGGTCTCACTGTCTGATAACACAAAACCTTCAAAATACATTATTTCTTTGCAGCCAATAGTAAAAGCATAGTAAAAAATTTTTATTGTTTTGAAATGTATTGCTATTATATTCTTTAGTAAGTTGTAAAAACTAATATTACGAGTAACAATTTTTGTAGCTTCATAAAAAAGTACGGGGTAGGAGGCGCCGCCTATCGATTTGTAGACCCGAGGTCTACGTGATGTCTAAGTTGAGGGAAAATAAATAAAATAAATGTTTGACATAACTTAGTTGCAGATTGTTCCAAGATTTTCTAAATGTTTCTGTTTATTGTCTTAGCGGATGTGATATATATTTAACTGTACTTAAAGAATATCATCTTGCGAAATATTTTTTAATGAATGAATTGATATTTTTGATTTAAAAAATGGTCATTGCAAATAGTTAGTGAACGAAAATTCACTGAAATGTTTACTCTAAAGAAGATTTTAAAACACTTTCATCCATTAAAATACATCACCTAAAATTTCTATACCTTCATCATGGCAATTGATTTCGTTAACAAGTTATAAACAATAGTTAAATAATTTATCTCAAGTTTAATAAACTTGTAAATGTTAAATCTAATATACGTTTAAATATCGACACGCTAGTCCCATACGAATACAACTATTTACACTGATATCTTTCTTTAAAAAAATATTAAGGCTTTTACTTCACGAACTATCTAAATTTTTTATCAGAACGTTAAGATAAATCAATTTTTCCTATCCAGCATTTATACTACAATCGTGTAAACAAAGATTGAACCACTTCAATAGCAGCTTCAGTAAACTACCCGACATCCAAATCCATATTTCCTAACTTCTGAGAAATCACATGTCGCAAATTGGCAATAAGCCTTTACGACAATGAATTTTAGAAAGCGCTATTTCCCGTTACGACAGATTAAATATATTTTTGTTAATAGATTTATTCTGTTGGAAAATATTTTTAAACCATAAGCTTGATATAATTTTATTTTACTGTTTAAATATGTTATGTTTATATAGTGTAAATAGAGTACTTAAACAAAAATGTTAACTATTCATTCTTCTTATTAAATTCTTTAAATAAATTTCAAGTGCAATCTATTTTCCAAAACATTTCGAAGTGGAATTAACTGAAAAGTATCCGAAATTTTGGTGATAGATTTATTTTCGCCATGAATTTGCAAAATTGCGATTGAAATTAATTAATCGACAACATCATTCATCCAATTAGTTTCAATTAATGTTCAGAAGTTTAAGATTTCCGTGGACACACTTAAACTGCTGAAACAAATAAAATTGTGATTTTATTATAATGGCGAGGAGGAACCTGACAACACTAAAACCACGTTCCACTAAATATGACGTTTGGAACGCAATCAAGAGCTTCTTGACTACTGTCCATAGTGCAGGGTAACGACCAGGAATTTACATGTGTAACAGAAAATATTGGTACGATTTCTTGAACTTCGGCTTCATTTCAAAATAATTTTATAGTGTAGTTACTTCCTCCTCAAATGGTCCATTCGCAATATCTGAAAATTGATTTATCACCCAGTCTGGAATTTCCAGTGCGAGAAGAACATTGAATCGCTCGGACATATCTTCATGCAGCACATTTAGGAGGCCACAGAAAACTTTTTCTGTTGTATCTCAGTCAAACTTGGAAATTTACGTAGCTTTCGGCAACTTATGTTGCATTTGAGTAGACTTAATTTTGCAGTAAATGTACTCACGACAGATTTGGCCTTAACAAGATTGGTGACATCTCTTTGCAATTTTTTTAGAGTTTTCTGAAAATGTCTAAACCACATCACAAACAAAACAGAAGTTAAAATGCTAGTTTAAATAAAGAGTACAGTAAAATGAACAATATTATGTTAAATATGATTAGTTTAGTAAAATTGTTGTGTAGAAAATTTGAAAACTTCAGCAGGTCCTTTAATTACGAACAAATCGCACTCCATCCTGGTCTCGTGTGTTCACTATTGTCTCGTGGAAAGAATGTCTGAATTTCCTTATAATATATTGTGCAATAGCGCCACTTGAAGACTCACATTGTTATGTTTGGTTAAATTATTCCTTAAATATAGGGTAATACACTATCGTAACTTCTTCAAGTGGCGCTATTGCACAATATATTATAAGGAAATTCAGACATGCTTTCTACGAGACAATATTGAGCACACGAGACCAGGATGGAGTACAATTTGTTCGTAATTAAAGGACCTGCTGAAGTTTTCAAATTTTCTACACAACAATTTCACTAAACTAATCATATTTAACATATATTGCAAATTTTAGTGAACTATTTATTTAAACTAGCATTTTAACTTCTGTTTTGTTTGTGATCTGGTTTAGACATTTTCAGAAAACTCGAAAAAAATTCATTAAAACACGTTCAAACAAACTGGTCTAACACTTCCTTAAATATTCAGGTAAAAGAGTTATAAGTCAATTTTGAATTAAATGCAATCTTAACGCTAGTTTGACTCAAACTTGCAGCCAGTCGCAAGACAAAGTCCGCTACGTAAGTCGAATTCAAGCAAAACGCAAGACTGTTGCTAGCGTTATTCAAGATTATAGCAAGTATCGTGGGCAAGCTAGCTATGAAACCCAATTTCAATTAGAGTGCAAGCTTGCTGTAAGCATGTATGGTGCCTAGGTCGAGGCCTGCATAAAAACATTTACTGTAACTGCTTAGAGTTAAAATGGAAACCCATAAGAAACAAAATAAATTCATAGTACATACAGTACCAACCAAAAACATAGGGCCACCCATACATTTAAGGTACACCCGACCCGGATTCATAATATTGGTTGGAGCTACTTTGTGAATTTTTCCCTGAATGTAATCGCCATAAGCTTCATTTTTGTCCATATTAACGTTTTTGTATATATCTTTGTTTACAAGCTATGAATTTATGAACATATTACAAAACAAAAAAATCACTACATTTTGCAGTATACAAAAGCTAATAAAACAAAAACTACGTCAGGTACGTTAATGTCTTTTGTTTGAGTAGCAAAACGTTTATGAACGTAAAATACTATGCAGGATTCACAACAGGGAAAAATTATTTGGAACTTTTTTTTTCCTTTTAGTGAATAATAAACACACGGGAAATCACTCAAAAACACACTTTTCACATCTGGGTGAAATCATGTTTCAGACACGAGGTATAAATGTTAATGTTACTGCTGCTTCTTTCCAAACACATCCACTAATAAGCCTAGGTGGCAAACACAAGGCGGCTCAGCCAATACCACAAAAATATGCACACGAAATAAGTGAAATATTTATACGAGGATGTGTTAATTTTTATTTACTGTGATTGCTTAGTTGTATTTTACGTTCATAAATATTCTACTTATCAAAACAAAAGACATTAAGATCCCTGAAGTAGTTTTTATTTTATTAGCTTTTGTATACTGCAAAACGTAGTGATTTTTTAGTTTTACCATATATACATAAATTCATAGCTTGTAAGCAAAAAATATATTAAAACGTTGATCTAAACAAAAATTAAGCTTATGACGATTACAATTAGGAAAAAATTCACAAAGTCGCTTTAATCAAAATTATGAATCCGGGTCGGGTGTACCTTATATATATGGGTGGCCCTATGTTTTTAGTTGGTACTGTACGCATAAGTTTGCGTTTCAAAAGAAAAATAATTTTTGGAGTGTGGACAAAACAAAATACACTTTTATTATTGATTACAAAAATATATAATTTTTGTAAGTTTCGTCGACCAAAGACCAGAAATTCGAAAGGGTATATCATAAAATAGTTTTTCGATCTACACTGAAATATATTATTTTATGAAAACACACATTTAAACATGAATATTTGTGACATATGTGTCAAATATACTCTATAAAATACGCAACAAGATAGTACATTCTAATATGGAATTAGAAGACTGATAGTTTAAAAGTTGATTAAGTGTTTAGTACTAAAGAAAATATATTACCTGATGTTTTTATCGGCAAAACACGTAATAACATCCCAGTAAGGCCAAGTAGAAGTAATGTTGTCAGCTTGTAAATTATTATGCTATTTGTTATTGTAAATGAATCGTAAAGTACACATTGAGACGAATGGTTATAAGATATTTCAATTTAAATTAGGAAAAGTTGATTAGATACCGTAAACTGTTGTGCGTGGAAACGTACAGCGAACTTACTTTATCGTTCGTTTGTTTGACTCAACTGATAAAAAACCATTTCGCTAACTGAAACCCTCAAATAGGAATACGGCCTCAATTTCCAGCTGCCACCAGTGATTCCCAACTGAAAAGTTCCGAATTAACAATTGGGAAAATCCGGCGAAATAGGCGGTGTTCTGACGGTTTTCGCGATCACTTCCAGGCGGGTGATGGAACAGTTCCTCGACAAAGGCCGCGGCAGATTCTCATCAGTCCTACCCTCCCTCCAGCCAGGTTCTAAGCTACCCTCGCCCTTTCAACTGGCCCTTCCCCGCCTTACAATCCATACCAATACCGCCTTCCAGCGGCCTCTCCTGACGCCTGGGCGCAGTTGTTATATTTATGAGCAGCGAGATAAAACCTTTCTGTGCGCGTCCAAATGACATATAAATCCCATCTCCTTTCCCAGTCGGCTTATCGATTCCCTGGCGCCCGTCACAACCTGAGCTGCGCATACAAGCACAGCGACTGCACCCATCTCAGTACACCTACCTGACAGACTCCTCTTCACAGCACAATGTTGTAGAATTTTTTACGCCTAAACGACAGCAGATGTAACAATTCTGGTCGGCAGTTTTGTTTGAAATCGTTTTCACCATGTTGGCTGATTTTTTCCAATGCGTTAAATACACTTTAAAAATTTGTAAAAATTACCATGATATTCTTTACAGAATCATTAGTTCATAAAGTTACCAAGTTAAACTTTGTAATACTACAAAGGAATTCCTTGTACCTACATACCGATAGTTTCTGCACTGTAATTTTTTTCTGTAAAAATGACAAGGCACTTATTTGAAGTTGTACAAACTTTTGTAAATTTTGAAAAATTATCCTTGCAAAATTTTTAGTATATAATGTTACAAGAACTATTTTTGTAAAAAACTTAGGAATGGTTTGTAGTCTACCAAAATCATAGTTTCGCATGAAATTACTTATGCACAGATCACAATAACTGGTAAGCATTATCCTGGAATAAAGCGAATTTTTATATTGATTGCTTGCTTTAAAATAACGCGAGTTAACACTGCATTGTACATTGAATGTATACAAGAAAAAAACTAACATAACAGAAGTCAAAGTGTTCTAGGGGCATGTGCAGAAGCGTGGGAATACGAGTTTGAATCTTAGCACATTCATGATTATATTTATTTTTAAATGAATTTTATGTAAACTTCTTTTATTCAAATGTTATTCGATAAATAAGGGCAGTGTAGTGTATGAAGTACAACGAGCACTTATATTTTAATTTTTCCTTGTTGAAAGTATAACTACAGGCTATTCCTTGTAATTTTACAACCATATACTTTGTATTTCATTACAAGGACAACCATTGTATTTTTACAAGGAATTTCTTTGGCAGCTGGGTTTGAAAAGATTTTCATTGTATAAGTTAGTAATTATTTTACAGTGTACTATGGTTTAATCTTATGTAACTAACAAAATTCTGGTTACTTGATTTTCAGCCGAAACCATACAATTGGTTTTGAAACACATTTCCACGACGAAAACCATTTTAAACAAAACTGCCTAACATATTTTTTTTTTATATTTGCTCTCGTTTAATCTTTAAAAAATAACTATGGCGAAAACCGTAGGAACAAGAGAGCATCGCCTTAATACCGTGCTAGGAAGTTTATATTTATCACTTTGGTAGAAATAAAAATAATTAAAACGTTTTCAAGACTGAGATCACTTATGTGATGCACAGTTCTATTTAGGCAGAATAATTCACCGTTCGTTCGCAGGTAATTACTGTGCTTGATTTTGGCGAATTTTTATTTTAATAATGTGGTGATATTTAGGGTACATAAAAACTGAACAATCATGAGGTCTGTGAGACAGTAAATTAAAGGATTCTTCGATATGAAAATTATGTTGCTTTAAAATAGTATATTTTCAAAATATTCTGTAAAATTATCGGGCGTCTTAAATGAGCAAGAACGGAATTATCTGAAGCTCTTTTTCAGTTTCTCCCTTACATATTTATTTGATTATTCGGTTTTTGTACTAGAATTAGTGGAAAACTGTAGATTTCGTCAGCGTAATAAATTCACTGAGTGAATCTGCGATTTTCATTATTTGAAAAAGTAACTTTTTTTACCTGCATGGGCAAAAAATGCGTAATTTTACTTTAAATGAAGTTCTGCTTTTCAACTTATGACACGAGGGCAAGGAAAGCATTCACCAAAATAAACAAAAGGATTCGAACCCATGGATTTCCGCACATCACAACCACAATTTCGTAGTGATCAATTAGTCAAACTGTACAATTGAATTACCGTTTATTAGTGTTTACCAGTTTAGTGTGATACATTTGTATATTTTCCTTTGCGGTAAACTTTATGTTTGTACTATTGTGTTAATTAAAAAATCATAACTTCATAGTGACTCATTGAGGAACGAAGCGAAACTAACGTTACTAAAATTGAACTATTCACAGCAGCCGTACTACAAGAGAATACTTACTGTATTGTTGGTTTACTGAAAATATTAGTGTACAATTAGGTGTAACTTTACAAAACACATATTTCGCTTTAAACTAATTTGGCTTCATTTCTTTGGCTTATTTTGACAACAAAATATGCGCTATTTCAGCGGCAAAAATCTAAAAATCTCTTTAGTGTATTGTAACAGAAAAGATTCAGATACAAACGATGATATATAAGTGATATAACTGTAAGAATGAATTTTTGATACATGTATTAATTTGCGTAAATATATATATATATATATATTCCAAACCACTGCTAAACTAAAGCTCGAGGCCTTACGTTCACTTCAAGAAGGTCACATGTGCGCACAGAACAAAACAGTTAGGTACAAAATATACAGTTCAGTTTTAGCGGCTTTATCGCTGAAAATGAGTGCAATATAAAAAGGTGTTAAAGATGCTTAGAAAAAAAATTACTTAATTAATAACTACAGTGATTGGTCGCATTACCTGCCAATTTTGGAAAAACTTCGGAAGAATGAATTTTATATATAACACGCATCACACACACACACACCAAAACAAACTATATATATATATATGTATAAAGATAGAGTGAGTAAGGGGGGGGTAGACGTGTGCGTGTGTAGGTACGTGTTGTGTTGGTATGTTTTTTGGTGGGTGTGCACTGAAAAAAATACTTATTGGTAACCACAAAATATTTTGTCATTATGGACCTCACCAAATTTTTTTGTGGTGACCACTGAAATTTTTTGCTGTTCCCAGTAAAGTTTTGCAGTGACTACCAAAAAATTTTGTAATCACTACAAAAAAATTTGTGATGTCCATATTGACAAAATATTTTGCAGTCACCACAAAACAGTTTTTTCTGTGTGCGTGTTATTTTACCAAAATCTATTCCATAAAAACTTCGCTGTAAGAGAAACAGAGCAACACACACACACACGTAAACTCGATAATGTGCATTAACTCTGCACTTCATATATGAGCGTGTGGTAGGTACTTTTCAAAATAATCTGCCCCTGTAACATACAATACGCTCACCAGATATTAAAGATATCACTCAGTGAAATATGAACCTAGACGTATCTATTTTTTAAAGTTGGTCATACAGTGAGACATTTGTCACACGACGTGAAATGAATCCTCAATCCTGTGACTGAGAGAAACGCGTGCTTCTGTTGCCCAGAGAACATGACAGTGGATGAGAGACTACACTTACAGAATCAGATTACAGGAGGGTACTAATGGCTAGCGTCGGAAATTCAAAAGAGAATTTTGCTACAAATGTAACGATTCTCTCAGTAAACTTTGTCACAGACTACACTGAGCTGATCAATTTTACAATACTGTCGCCTCCTCCACTGATGGAAAGCTTGCCAACAGATACAGTTTCGTCAGGTTTGCAGGACTCTGCATGCTGTTGAAAAATGTTGTTCACTGATCCTACATAAACTTTCTCTCAACTGTTGGAATCTTTTTCACATTTACTTTGTACATCTTCAGGAGAGTCACGGGCACTTGCGTGTTTCCCACTGATGTACGAATTGTGCGATGACACATTTACAAGTTGCAATATCGAAACGCTTTGATATCACTCCAACCAAAGTTCTCTATTTTTCTCCAACATCTCTTTTCCTGGTCTCGGCGGTGCTATTCACTTAAATTATAATACGCGTCATTGCAAGATTGTGTCGTTTGCACAACTCGTGTATGTGACACCACAGAAATGGAAGCTTCACTTCATTTCATCTCTATTTAAGTAGTAACACAACAAGTTGTTGAACATTTCATACTTTTTTCTTAGAATATTATGATAGCGAAATTTTGTGACTTTTCTCAAAGCAACTTGTAGTGTGTCACGCACCACGTTGGGCTGCAAATTGTAGCGTGTCACACTTCATTACAGGCACATGATGTAATACCCTTGGAAAGCAGGGCGTAGCCTTACTGGTGTCACTGCTGCAGGCGACATCCTCTTCTGAATTCCCGTTGAACTGTTTACCTGAAGCTTGTTAGAGTAGAGTATTTCTCAATTTACTCAATTATTGCCAAACGTTTTGCTGTGTATCATGAGGTACGGATCTGCGGCGAACATTATTTTTCAATATTTTTAAGTACGGATGAAATTCCAAGTTTTTATGATGTGTTCAGAAAAGCTCTTATTATAAATTTCAGCAATAAGTTTACACGGTCAAAATAAAACGTTTGTTTTCGTCACTCGACACTCATGGAGAGAAATGCAAACTAACACAAAAAAACTACATCCTGAATGAAACTGTGGAAAAAGTTCATAACCAAAACAAAATGTTTTATTTGAAATCCTTAATGTTTACTACAAAGAAAATCAATTACGGGTGGTAAAAACCAGTCCCGGCACCCGAAGGCCACGCACACAAACGGAAGAACAAATTTTGTAGAGTCACAGAACATGGCCGAACAAAGGTTGAAAGATAAACTGACCGTGGGTGCTGTTTATGCGCGTTAAATTGCCACTTCGACTAACTCATCTTACTGAAGATTCATTAGGGCTAAATGCCCGCCACGACTGCATCTTACTTACATATTTTGTATCACCAAATTTTCACCATTCACACGGACCGAGGCATCTTGCCCTAGCTGTCGTTCGGCCGTCCCGACTAGCGAGGAAGAACTGTAAAGATAATTGGCTACGCCGAAACGAGCGTCACTCCCGCCTGACCTTCACTGCCGCGCTCCCATTGGCTAACCATAACCTACACAACCTCTAAGGCCTAAATGAAACTCATTCCACCCAAACCTTTCCTTATATGGTCATCAACCAAATCATACTGAGCCACACGAATCACAAAACAACAAAAACACACTGCCTTTCCCTCGTGGATTCCCCAGTTACCAAAACCACGTAAATACGCTTTCATATGTATTTAACAAGCTACACGAACCAAATTACAATTCTTATTCAAAACCTCAAAATTTTATAATTTTTCCTATACATAAAAATAAACCCGAGAGAAACAGTAACAAATTCCGACACAACAAAGTAGTCACGTATCTATAAACCTCTTCATATAAACGTGAAACATGTCACACCTACAATGTTACAAACTTAACAGCACATTACATCAATAAGCTTATTCGGCTAAGTTATTTAGGCAAACAAATAAAGGACGTTAGCATGTCTGTCTTGGCACCAACGATTTTTTTTTCTGAGTCACAATTTCACGTTCCTCACAACCATTAACAAAGTCACAAGAAAGGTAGGGAACATGTGTCACTACAATGTAGTTTTTTCTACGAATACCACTGAAATGAGATATTCCCACGTGGAATGCCGAGTAGCAACTGATGACATACTGGAGTAGTGCATTGGCATCTGGCGCTGAGTGTCACCCGCACCTGAATAGAGGGGAGACTTGTCGTGGCATGTTGTGTTTGACGTATATTTTGTTCAGTGTTTGAAGCTCAAAATATCACATCACTGTTTTAATTAATGTGGTAAGCAGGATTAATTTCGATTTAGGGCTTCAAACATAAGTAATAAGCTACGGTTTCATAATTTATTTCGTTTACTAAACTACAATTTTTGTTTGTAAAATGGGAAAATATTCATTTCATTCACAGTAAATTTCACACTTATCCCGAATTAGCAACGTAGTGTATGGTTTTAAAATAAATGTATGTGTTGTTGGTTAACTAAAATGAGAAACTCGGATGCTATAAAATTCTATGTATAATTCGAATGTAAAAGTCAAACAGAGATATTTCCAATCTCCCCTAACATTAGGTCCTTTGCGCGAACTAAGGAATTGCCGTTGGATTTCTAATTATTTATGAGTAATAATCAAGCACATACGCCACTTATGAACCGTATTAGTAGCCTACTGCATACTCGAAAATTAGATTTTTTTTGCCCCTCCATAATACATAACCTTGCGTGTGTTTACGATCGTTAAATAATTATTTTTGCTGAAATATCAAACAATTTCATATACAAATAACCAGGCATACCAATGAAATAATTGCATTTTTCTCTTATTCTGTTAACATGGATATTTAAGCATCATGAAACATTTGTAGCTTATCAGTTATTGTATCCAACATCAGCTACTGATTACTTTACTCCATTTCACACCATTTAAAACAAAAATAATAATATTTGTCTAAAAAACACTGAATAAAGAGCGTACATATTTACAAAACTATTACAAGTCGTTTATTTGTGTTTCAAAAATTATCTTTTGAATATTTTTGTTATATATGGCAGTTAAACGTCGGTTGAACCTATGAGTATATAATCACATATTTAAAATATATCAATGTGCAGAACACCTCACACATCTCATTACTCTAAATTTAAAGCTCGATTCACAGGACTTGAAAGTGTGGTCTTAGGCAGCCACTTGAAGTTCTCTGCATCAGGACTTGAAAGTCTTCCTGAAAACTTTCTCGTGGATTTTATACACGCGTCTCTGTACGTTATCTCACGAGTATCCGCCATTATTTTCTGCTTTAGCTTCTTTAAGATCGAAGATCCTTTCACCGCTACGGATATCGACAACCGGATTTGTTGTTCTTCGAAAGTCCGTTGATATTATCAACATTTTTCTTTGTAGGATTGCTGACAGTACTCCGTATGTTGAATGCTATACGAAGTGAGATTTATCTAAGCGAGAAGAGATATGTATGGAGAAATAACAGAGTGTTTATAATACACCAAAGGAATTTTTTCCAAACTTAGTTTCAACTGTAAGCACGTAAAATGTTAAAATGTTCCACGAATAAGTTAACAATTTCCATTTTTTCTTGAATATGTTGTAAAATCACAAGATTAGAAAGGTTGGCTGGAATATTGTTACTTTTAATTTCAGAATAGCAAACAGATGGGAAAGACATATTTAAGTCCCCCAAAAGCTCACATTTTGATAACTACTGAACTTATTTCTATAAAATGTTATATTTTAAAATGTCATCGTCCCTATTTTTGTTCAACATGGCTATTACTTTGGAAGATAGCACGAGATGAATAGATGAAGTAATTATCTCATATTCAATGTAATCGACTGGTTGTAATCTAATTTTATCCCTTAATAAGTCCTCATACAACATTTTATTTCCGTAGAGTATGTGGTTCGGCCATTTTTGAAAATAGCATGGCGTGATCAAATAAACATTGTACGTAAAATTTAGCTACAAAACTGCAATTAAACATGCAAGAATTTGGAGAAATTTTCAAAACGTTAAGTTAAATACGCACATTTGCTATTCTGAAAAATTATTGTTTGAATTTTATTCGCATGAATACTTTCACTTCTAATGGAAAATACTTTCGTCATAATTACTTAAAACATAAATTGTTGTAATACGTAACCGTCATAAATTGTTTCGTAGCTAAAACGCAGTTTCCTATCGTACAATTTATATCGGAAAACACAATATCGTACGGCTTCTTAATAAAATCACAAGAAGAAGGTATTTTCCAAAATCTAGCTAGGAGTGTTTTGTAGTAATGATTCTACACTGTAAACGTATTTCGTAGGGCATTTATCAGGTTTTGTACGTGTATATATATGTCGTTTCATAATACGAAAAGTGAGTAAATAATTCTTGAGTGCGCTCTTAATTGCTTACAAGTATATTTTATCAACATTATAAAAGAAGAGACGTACAAACGTCCAAATATTTTCTTAATTTTATTCCATAAAACTTCCTATGCTGCAGGTATGAAAACTACATCGCAAGTAGAACACCGAGTCTATCATTTAAATTGGGTGAACGAACATACATGTTCATTATTAAACAAAATATACACAAGCAGAGAAAAAAGTCATTAAAATTACGACGGCAAAATTAATTAAATATTTCAAAAGAATAACTACGCAATAATTTTAAATATGATGTCATTTTCATACACTACAGAAAATATTGCACAAATGTAATTTACAAAAAGGGTTTTTTTTGCAATCGTGCCATCTAAAAGAAAAACTGATTAAATTAATACAGATGTTTACTTGTACACGTGCACAGTATTCTTCCACGCCTTGGTTCCGTTTACCAAGTGGTTACTTGTGTAGGCATGACAAAAAATAATACCAAAACTTGGGAATAAAAAAGTGATTTTGTAAATGCAGTGAATCGATACTCTAATGAACAGACATGTCAGAAAAAATAAATGGCTCAATAACCCATGCGAACTGTTATTTTGAACGACTAATTTACATGGACTGTGCCAAAATAACCGTTCCTGTGATGGAATAATTATTTCAGTAACTGGTCAGCCGTAGATAATATGACCGTCTGACCAAGCCGCTGAGCACAAGACAGAGATTCGCCCGTTACAAGATTATTCGAAATCCGCTCAACTCACGTGAACATATCTCCATAGGAATAACATTCAAAGTACATTACACGTGTGTATACACATTTACGGTTCACCACCACACAGTAAGGCCAGTAAACAGCAAATGTTGTATTTTTTCTTACATTTGTGGCAGACATTTTTTTATACATAAATTATGACTAAATTTTTCCCTTATGAAATTTCTTTATCCATCATAGTTTTTGCATAATCACTTGTCAAATTCAAAATGTTGCACGTCCCTCTTAAAGTACGTCAGTTACACCAACTGACTTACCAAAACGGAATAATCCACACTCAATAACGATGCTGTACGCAACAAGATCTCCTATATAAAGTTCAAGAAATATTTACATATTTAATTAAAATTCTGACATTTGAAGTTAAAATTATGAAAAATTTAAGCATTTATTTTAGTACACAAAGATATTTTGCTCTGTTGTTTTAGATACGAGACTTCGTAACCTACAGCATCTTTGTTTAGCGTGAATTATTCCATTTTTATATTTCAGTTGATTTTAGTGTCGTACTTTAAATCGTGACGTGAAACATTTTGACATCGAAGAGCCATTATGCAAAAACTATTATTGATAAAAAAAATCAGATGAGCAAAATTTTGAAAAAAATTATTGCCATAAAAATGTTAAAAATAGTTTATAGAGATTTAAATAACCATAATGATAAAAATTGTGTCACCGTGTCCTTAATATACAGTTTTAAGCGGCTTAAAATGCTATCCTGAGTCATTTGTAGTCTTTCAGGTATTTGAATATTGCGGAAGAATATTTTCAGAGTGATAGGAGTCTGCAATATACGGTTTTCTTTAATGTTACGTTATAAGATAATTGGGTCAGAGCTGAATGTATCACATGGGCGAGTTGTTCGGTGAGAAGACAGCACATGCG
Source organism: Medauroidea extradentata (assembly GCA_003012365.1). Taxonomy (NCBI): domain Eukaryota; kingdom Metazoa; phylum Arthropoda; class Insecta; order Phasmatodea; family Phasmatidae; genus Medauroidea; species Medauroidea extradentata. Next base: position 30,367 of record PNEQ01098877.1, on the reverse strand, counting down.
TCTAGAGGCTAGATGCGCGAGTACCGCTTCGGTACTACGAAGCTTCGAATATGTTCAACTAGGCTGCTACCTTAACGTTTGTAAAACATCCTATATAACACATTAGCTGCGCGTATAACCCTTTACCTAGCGTCAAGCTTACCTTACTTCACCGCGCCTGTAACGATAACTCTTACGATCTAAGAGTACATAATCACCTGCTTCGTAGCTCAATATTACGTACGTATGCTAAACAATGATCAATGACAACTAGCAGCGAATGTCTTACGAACTAAGGATACATAACGACCTGCTTTGTAGCTTAAGATTACGTGCGTTTGCTAAACAATGAACAATGACATCTAGCGGCGAATCTAAAAGCTATGACGGATGTTATGTTTCAAGAAATAGATAATACGGTTGTTCACTATAAATGTATTGCATTCGAAAGTGTGAAGTTGCTTCAAATTGTACGTATTACTACTCCATACACATTATTTTTGCCTAAGGAAATACATCAGCATTTTTAAGTCGCGGGTTGAATCTTTGTGCACTTTCAAACAAGCGAGTATTTTGCATTAAAATTTTGTCGATCGATTTGTTTGCGACAAATCAGTAAATAATATATTATGTGAGCAATAGTGATAGAAATAAAAGCAATTATTGATAGAATAATTCAAATGTGACTTGAATTAAAGGTAATTATAAAACAAGCAAAATAACCGCAATGATTAGGTATTCTTAGTTTACTTTTGGTTTTCTAGCCGGATTATCCCTTTACGCAGTGCGGTTTTTAATATACGATCCTCAAACAAAGTGTATGCCGAGTTTACGAATCTGGTCGTTTGTTTACGTAACCAACTGTAAATAGGTCCACTGAAACAATTTTTGCAAGAACACTATTAAAGCCGTTTAGCCAATAAGTTAATGCATATTTATAACGTATTTCAGTTTTCAATTCATTGTAAATATGTCATAAAAATTTAACTGATGAATTTCATACTCTATGTTAGCATTATAAATGCATTATTATAAAATACTAGTGTTTTCTACACTTAATGTCTACTAGGGCTGTTTAATAAAAGGTAAAGAAAAAAAGGCAACATTTGCTGTTTACTGGAAAAGAAAAATATGTCTGGAACAAATAAAAAACAAAGAAATTGTGATGAAAATTGCGATAGATCGCGCCCTTAATATATTTTTTTATAAGTTTTGAAAACCGCTTTGTAGTTTTAATATGGATAGTATTCAGAAGTAATTTCAGTGGTAACTGACATGAGTGTTCGTATATAAGTGTTTATGCTCTATGTTATTGTGACTTTCCAGCTGCTTCACGAAAACTTTTTTTATTAAATTTAGAACAAGAAGGAAATGTAGATGTATCTTCATTGTTCCCTGCACAGAAGCATTACAACGCTTTTACATAATCAAACAGTTTATCGAATGCGTTGAATAAAACTGTAACTGTTCTCAGATTTAAAGGACGCGTTATTGGGCTCTGCTTTGGAGACGTAAGGCGTGGAATGTCTCTGAAATCTGAAACAGGGTCATTGGTTTACGTCCAATATACTAACGTAGGAACATCGCGACGAAGACGGTCGTAACTTCTACGGCTCCAGAGTGAAATCCACCGTTATTTACTCGAGAATCCTGTAGCATGGAGTCGTATATCGATTGGACCAAGTGGCAGTGTACATTCTTCTTCTTACCCGGGCAGATGTCATTCAAGTGTCTCCTTACCCGTGAAGAAGAAAGTCAACCCAGGCAATCTAAGGCCTTTATAAAATGTCCTGACGTTATTTCGTACAGAGCAAATTTTCAGAAGAGTGTGTGGTACATAAAAAACACAACTCAAATTGAAATCTACACATTTTTAAAGTTAATATGGGAAAACTACAAATCAACTGTTCTAGATAATGATATTCGACAACTTTGTGAGCAACATTTTCCCACAATGATGCACCCTCTAAGTGTGATCTCTTGCGCCGCATTTAAATGTAAGAAATTTTGGCGTCAAATATAGTTCTTGAAATACACGTTATTCTAGAAACATTTTCACTCAGTAATTTAGCAAAAACTATTGTCTATGATTGCTGTTTTATGTTTATTTATTTTTAGTTTAAAAATTGGTTTCAATTTTAAACTAAAACTTAGTGCTTTTAGCGTTGAAGTATGTATGTGCCGTATCGTCTTAAGACGTTTATACAGTCACCCGTATAATGTTTTGACGGATCCAATAAGTCACGAGAGCGACTTCTCAATCAGTTCAAGTTTAACCCGTGTCGAAAGTAGGGTAAAATGCTATTGGTGAACAGAACATGTCAAATATCTCGAAGAAATGTAAGCAGATGACAAACCAAACAATAATGAAGTGAGACTGTGTGTACGATCTTGAGAATATCGTAGAAAGACTTTTATGATGTAGAATATAAATATAAAAATTGGGAAAATTAATCAACAACGCTCCTTAAAATTTTAACGAATTTATAGTATAGGCGAACTTATTCTGAATCCTTGAATTGTTCTAAGGAGTTTACACATATACTGGTGTTCGATAAACCCTGGCCACGTGACCTACCTAATTCTAGCTAGGTACTTAATTAAAAACGCATATTAAACAGAAGTGCTTTACTACTAACAAGGGTTCGTTATTTTAATTAATTAATCTCGCATATACATCTCCAAAATTAAAAATAAATTCAGTCCCTTAATTATTGCTGCATTGTTAAAACACACTGAAATAACCATTTTACCCTAATTATTACTATACTTATTTTTGTAAGATTTCACATAATATTTACACGTCCATAGTAGTGTGCCATTACAACACATCAATTTTATATCAGCCACCGACTGTCTATAATTATAAACACTGGAAAATCGCGGGAAAAGTTGACTATTTGCTGGGCTCCAACGTGCTGAATATAACATTGAAAGTTTTGTGTCGACCACGGCTGTAGCAGAACAGGTCTGGACACTCGCCTGGAAACTTAACACCTTTTTTGTTTGACTGCAGTTCACCAAGTTACCGAGAGTGTTGTGTGTCTTTGACGCTGCAATCAGGGTAGTCGGACTCAAACACCACCCACTTCCCTCCCACTTTTATCCAGTGTTTATGTTATAAAGATAAACAATTTATCAAAACGTATTTTTTTCTAATTTATTCAATCCTTCCTTCGCTCACAATCCTAAAACATGGATACAGCAATCTTTATTTACTTTATAATGTATACAGTGGACGGAGTTTGAGCCTTAGCGCCCTGATTGCAGCGCCAAAGAGACACACCACTCTCGGTAACTTGGCGAACTGCAGCCAAACAGCAAGGTGGTCAAGCAAAATACATTGGTAGATAGGCGATTGTCCAGACCTGTACTTCCACGACCGTGGTATCGACAATGCGTATGGTTGATTTGAAGCATTGTTTCTCTCTACAACAAGCCCAGTTAGAACTGTACAGCTTGAACAAACAGCTTGTGTGATTTGCCAGAAAACTGTACACACGTGTCACGGTTAACATGCTACAGTTTATCGGAGACTATATGATTAATGTTTTTGCGATTTTCCAGCGTCTCTATCTATAATGTGTGAGACACATAAACAGAGCACAATGCGAGTCATTTAGAAAAAGATAGTTTAGTAGTAAATAAGAGTAAACTGACATTCCGACATTTAGCATTGCGAATCTGATTAGTTCAATATTTTGTACTGGTTGAGAGAACTGAGTTATCGCAGTAAAAATGACAGCAGCAACTATAACAATATTATCTTACGTACCATATTTCTCTTGCCATTAAAAATTATATTATTTGTACGTATTCCTAATTTATTTACAAATATTAGAAAAGAATACTTACAACAAAATTATATTTCCCTAACCCGTGGCAAGTTATTTCACTGTGAATTATTTCGTAAGTAAACTGGTTTGCACAAATTGCATTGCAGCGTAACACGCAAATTTTTTATTTGACGTAATATTACAAGAAAACCATGCAATGTAAAATCGTTTCATAAGAGGAAACTGTACCCACAAGTACCGTCTACAAAACTAACACTGTTTCTGAAAATACAAAATTATGACGCGGACTGTAGTACGGTCATACTTCCCTGTGGTTTCGCGATAATTTTTTTTAAATCCTAAATGAAAGCCGATATGTAAATTCTGATTGGTACTTTTGTTTATAACTGTTTTCACAATATTGACCATGTTTTTAAAACATTAAAAATCCTATAGTTTTAGCAAATTATGTAATTGACGAAATTTGTGTCAGTTAACTTATGAATCAAAACAGTAAGATTATGTTCTTGAAAAATGTATGTAACACGTCAAAAACCAATTTAAACTGTACTGCCAAACAGACTTGTGATTTCTGCTCTTGTTTAAGGAGGAGCGATAGACAATGTCATTGTATTTTTAGTTTTGAGCCTTGACCATTATTCTAATTGTATTATTAAAATTTTCTCTTCGACAAAGCATAGGATATTTTCTTGGAAAATTTCTTGACGCAAATAATAATGGAATCTTTCATTAATTTGTCATGCAAATTAATTTCAAGAGATTTCTTGAAAGTTAACACATTATTCTTTTGCAGTGATTCTGCATGATAAATTAATGAAAGATTCCATTATCATTTATATCAAACAGTTTACCGTGAATACCTATGGTTTGTCGAAGAGAAAACTTTGATAACGTATTTTGAATAAATGTTTATGTCTCACAAACTTAAATATATATATATATATATATATATATATATATATATATATATATATATATATATATATATATATATATATATATATATATATATAACTGTCTCTAACACTCCCCCTTCAGCTTAAATAATAAAAAACAGTAGAAAAAAAAGCGTGACCTTGACATCTCCTCTGGTGACATGACGACCCTCTGTCAGTGACGTCACCTTGGTCGGCTGGGAATCACAATATAGCAGGAACGTAGCCATTGGGGAGAGGCGGGGATGGTAGGAATGAGGCAGGGAATATATTTTGACAAACCCACGAGTTTTGATATTCTAGCTGTTCAATGACTGTTGTATATCAGCTATTTAAAAAAATCAATTTAATACGTGTTGTGAGAGCCGCTATCCAAGAATAATATACTTAATTGCTCGTGTGAATGAGGCATGGTGCCAAGGACGACGTTGGCCAGTTCATCTGGTGCGGTATCACCTCTACCGCAAGACACTTGCAGTGGCGATCCCATTCTTTTATCTGGTGGAAAGTCCGTAGCATTGTTTCTAGAGTAGTTTCACACGAATCCCATGAGTAGTCTTTCAGATATAACAAGTTGGACATTTTTTTTTTCTTTTTTCTTTTTAAGAAATTTTGAGGTGCTCCGAAATGATTGCTCTTATTGAGGTGATGCTTTGAACCAGCATTTTCGTCATCGCCTTAAATGATTTTTTTTTCGTTCATTGACACCCTGTTAGGAACACACTACAACGCATTTGAAGCGCGTGGCATGTAGTGCCCTTAAGGGGGTTGCCTGCCCAGGCCAACGAGCGACGTGCAGTATAAACAGCATTGAAATATCGTTACACGTGTGTATACCCATTTCAGGATCAACACTACCCATTAAAGCAAATTTTACTAGCTGCCGAAAATGGAAAAAAAAACTTGTGCTTTACTGTCCATTTTAGGTATGAACATCTTTGAGCAGGATATTTAAAGGGGACAGGCTACAGCAATTTTCATCACAATGTTTTTATTTTTATATTTGTTCCAGATAATTATTTTTCTGGTTTTAGACACAAAGTGTGACTGAATTTTGCTCTTATAATAAATATTTTTATTTCACATGGTTTTTGCGTAATGGCTCGTTAAATCCAAAAATTTGCATGTTTCCGTTAGGGACGACACTAAAACCAACCCACTTATCAAACTGAAGAAATTCATAGTGAATAACGAAGTTGTAGGCTACAAATTCAGCTATGTTAAACCACAAAATAAAATATTTTTGTATTTTTAAACATATTATTGAATTTTTGTAATTAATATTTTAAATTTCAGCATTTTTATTCAAATAATAAATTTTTTTATTAAAAATATTTGTTTTATGTTTTTATGTACGTGAAATTTTAGCCTGCGATATCTTTATCCACTGCGAATTTTTTTTCAGTTTGGTATATCAGTTGGTTTTAGTGTAGTCCTTAAAACGGAAACATCCAAATTTTGACTCTAACAAACCATTACGCGAAAACTTTGAGAGATAAATACATTTCATAAGAGCCAAGTTTAGTCACAATTTGTGTATAAAACAAGAAAAAATATCTGGTACAAATAAAAAAAAGCACGGTGATGAAAATTGCTGTAGACCGTGGCCTTTATCTCAAATAATTATAATAAAAAATATAGTGGAGCCATTAAATGTCTCATAGGGACGAGACATCGGCGAGAAGACTGCATTCATACAGATGTTCGCGTGCTGTGTCGTCCTTACCGCTTCCGCACTTCTAGGCGTCGAACGAGCAAAATACGTCCATCGAGGAGGCCAGCTTAAGAGGGCGTGGCACATAATTCAACGCTAAAAGCATTGATCTGTTACTGTACGTTTCCTAGACAATAGTTTTAGCCAACGTTTTAAACAAAATTTGTTTCCAGTGTTACGAACTTCTGAGGAAAAATCTCTGACTCCGGAAACTCGTGCATTGAACTGCGGCGCAAGAGATCACGCGTAACGTATTAGTAATTCCGGATACATATTTACTCATAAAGTTGGCAAATACCATTGTCCAAGATTGTCATTGATTATTTTATCCATATTGGCTTCGAAAAAATCGTAGAAATCATTTGATGTTTTCAGCGTTTATTTATCTATCTCGCACTCTTTTCCTAGTACTTCTCGCGTACACGCTAAGTGCCACTCAATCACTATTTGCTCGGCTGTAACGATCTTTATTTATACTAGGCCACGACACCAACCATGTCATTCTATTTACTCGACGGTTACACAAGCCTTCACCGAACTTGTCAGATATAAGGACCAGCTTTCAGAATGCCCAAGAGCGCACACATCAAGGGCATCAAACATTTTGTTCACAGTTAAAAAAAAAAAAAATAAGCACAGGACATATCACATAACTGTAGAAACTCTGCACGACCGGGCACCTTTGCAAATTTTTTTCATAATTGGAGTCTTAAACTGGATTCACAACCACAATTTAGCGTACGCGCGTACGTACGTGTAAAAGTAGAAACACCGAGTTTGCATGCCAGCATTCACATCCTCGCGTAGCGTACGTACGTAGCAGAGTTGATCAACTTTCTACTTCGTACGTACGTACGCTAAGTGGTGGTTGTGAATGCAGCATGTGCAAGCGTAAGAATCAATGAAATATTATTGTATATTGAGAAATCATTTATCTTGTGATCATAAATTATTCAATTCGCTACGAAAAGTAAAAAAAAAAAAAAAAAGTACGATAGTCTATTACCGTCATTTTGTTGTGATATAAACAATTCCCGCGCATGTCTAGATTAAATTTTGTTGTGAATCCGATCTCTAATACTTAACGTACGTTTAGTGTGGTTGTGAACCCGGCTTTACCGTTATGTTTAAACCAATGGCATTTTATCGACGAATCTGAAATATTTCTTGCTGTTTAAAATTCAACCGAAGGCCATCAAAGCAAAATTTTAAGTGGAGTCGTATTTTGAGATTAAACGAAATACAGAAACATAGTTTCTATAGTTTGCGCAGCGTAAAACATTATTTACATTATGGAAACATAGTTTTTAACATTAAAATTTATTATTTTAGTTTTGTTTTGTCTCGTGTACTTTTGGAGGTTAAACCAACATGGCGGGCATTCATAAACTCCTTTGCTGTGGTTTGTTGCAGTCCTACGCGTACGCATAAGAAGTGGATATTATATTTCTTAATATTTCAGAAACACTATGCACACGACCACATGTTTAGTGTTGTCGATCTGTAGGTAAGAATACATAGAGGTTAGTTACCGAGCGAACGACCTATGTTCTGTGCTTACTGTTATGTTAACAATTGTGAACCCAGCTTTAGGCCCGTAGAAATCTTAAGGGCGCCTACTACCCGCACGTTAGTGGGTCAAAAGCAACGTAGTTGTAAGGTCGATCTTGAAGTGAGCATCAAATGCCACAACGCCACTACGGAACACGAGCTGAACTAGCTTGCAGTATTCCCGCAGATCTAATTTTACTCTGGTACAATCTAAAAATAGTTTGTAAATGTGCCACACTTGCGTGTAGGAACGCTAAGAAAGTAGGTATGGTAGAATAGTTTCTCAAGCCCAATACACACGGTTATCTTTTTCGAACAAGAAGGTGAACACCTTTTTGTTCAAGACGACTTGCATCGTGTGAATGGGCGACTTGTATGCAAGTAGCGAGCATGCAAGATCTTGCATTCTAGCTAGAATCATTTAGAGGCGATTCTAATTTTCACGCACCTTCCCGTGCAAGTCTTTTGTTTATATTTTCATGTGGCTCGTTTACGTACGGTTATATATTCTAAGTAGTATTTATTTGAGAGTAGAACACAAATTGAAGCCTTGAATAGGCCCAAAACTTTATTTTTCAGTTTCTATCCTGTATATAACTGATGTATCTTATAATTCGAAATGACAAATTCCATATCCTTGTTATTTTTATAGTAAGAAAAATCCCAGAATTAAAAAATTAATATAAAAAACAGAAAAGGGCCTCGTATTTCTAACCCTATTTGGCATAGAGGCACATTCAAGCTTGTACGCAAGTACTACCGTGTGAACGATATGTTCATGAAGTATGTATACAAGGGAGTGTGAACTTTCTTGTTCACCTTTTCGTGATCACCTTGTTGTATAAGAAAGAGGCCCGTGTGTATTGGGCTTCAGACATCCATGGTAGCACTCCTAAACTGTTTATAAAACAGTCAAATGTAGACTTAAGTTACCAAACTTGTATTGTAACAAGTGTAACAGTTTGCATATTTAAAAGGCGAAAGTATTGTAGCTGTCACATGCCTCGTTTAGGTTAATTAACTTACTTCCTAAATATTTTAGGAAGTTTTTTTGCAGTGTACGGTAAAGGGTGACCACATAAGTTTATCTTTGGAAAGTATGTAGAAAAGTTCAGTATACTTCTCAACCTGAGTTTCATACGCACCCGGTTAGTACATTTTTTAAGAGCGAGTGAGATATTTTGGTCAGCACTTAACATCGAGGTCTTTAGCGCTGGTGAGGGGGGACATAATGAGAGTATGGAGCCGCACCGGAATGAAAGGGAGGGGGAAACAGGAGATCCCCGAGAAAACCCGCCTACCAATGGCATCAGCCGACACAATTCCCACACACGAAAATCCCGGGACCGACCCCGCCTCCCAAGAGTGCGTAGTAGATAAATAAACGTTGAAAACATCAATTGATTTCTACGCTTTTTTTCGAAGCCAATATGGATAAAATAATCAATGGCAATCCTAGATAATGGTATTTGCCAACTTTATGAGTAAATATTTATCCAGAATTACTAATTCGTTACGCGTGATCTCTTGCGCCGCAATTAAATGCACGAGGTTCCGGCGTCAGAGATTGTGACTCAGAAGTTCGTAACACTGGAAACAATTTTGTTTAAAACGTTGGCTAAAACAATTATCTAGGATTGCTACTGTTTAATTTTCGCAAATTGGCTTCAAGAAACCTACAGTTACAGATTAATGATTTTAGTGTTGAATTATGTACCACGCCCTAAGAGCAGAAATCATAAATCTGTTTGGGAGTTTAGTTGAAAAAGGTTTTTAAAGTGACAGCTAAATTTTTCAAGAATATAAATTTTACTGTTTTCATTCAAATGTCAGCCAACACAATTTTCGTTACTTACATAATTAGCTAAAAACATAGTATTTACTGTCTTGAAAAAACATGGTGACAACAGTTACAAACAAATCTGCCAATCAGAATTTTCATATCCGCTTTCATTTAGCCTTTAACAATAATTATCGCGGAAACGACAGGAGAGTATGACCGTGCTACGGTGCGATGGGCGTCGCGCGCGTTGTTGGATGTTGTCACGTAACACCGTTTAAACTCCAGACGTGACGAAAATTTAAAACAAGACTTTAGGTCAGGAATTTTCAGACGACTCCAAATCAAAATTAATCTTGATGGACCAGATTCATGCAGTTTCAATATCATTTACTAAGCGGATACATCGTAAACCAACGAAATCTTAACGCTTTTCTGACATAGAGTTTATTTTCTATGGGAAAAACACTTTCTGACCATCACGCAAACAAACCAATATAAAAGATAATTAAATCTATTTTAGTATATTCTTACCAGAGAACTCTAAATTGTTTGTATATCTTCACTTATTTCTTGCGGGCACGCATTTACATACTTAGTGTTACACATAAAAAAGTAAATGGAATATTTTAATTGGTATGAGATTATTTTGTATCATACTAAATAATTAGGTTTAAAATATATTTTGAGGCGCCCTCCTACAGGTCGCGTGTTTGTGTGAGTGAGGCACGGCACCAAGGGCGATGTTTACCGAAACATCTGGTGCGGTATCGCCTCTATCGTAAGACACTGAAATGACGTGCAGTGCTATCGTAGATCATTCGCCTGACTGACACTTTCAGTAGTGACCCTATATTTTTATTAGTGGGCAGTTTTAAGCAAAGTCAATCAAATGTTTCTATGATAGTTTCACACGATACCCGTGAGTAGTTTCCAGATGTAACATGTTGAAAAGGCTGTTTTAGCCATTTTGAGGGGCTACAAAATGATATTTCGAATTGAAGTGACGTTTTGAAACTATCTTTTAGCCACTGTTTAAAGTATATTTTACTATCGTAGATTGGCCAAATAGACACTTGTGGAATAGTTTCGTAATAAAAGGTATTTACAAACACAGTGCAACTCATGTTAAGCGCGTGGTAATCGGTGGACATATGTTAGAAATAAAATTAAATTTAATAATTAAAATTAAAAACTTACGAATGATTAAACTTTTCAATATGATATTGTCTTATTTTTAGTTTTCTTTTGACAGTCATTTATTTCGCAATGAAGTATGTCCAAGCAAATAAATCCAGTCAAACTTTTCTATATCCTGATTTTTTTTTATTTTTGTCTTAAATTTGTGATACGTGCATAAACCTAGTTATAGACACAAACCAGTTGTTTAGCATGAATTCTGATATTGTTCGCTGTTTCTAAAAATTAAATATTAACTAAATGTCTATTCCGAAAAGTCAAACATTATTTGGATAATATTGTCAAAGAGAAAAAATTAGATACATTAAATGATATATTATCTTTTTCTATATTATTGGTATTTTGAGTTAATTTTTTAATACATCGGGTTTGAAAAGTTTCCAGATTAAAATATAATTTCGTGCGATTAAATGCTTTTCCTCGGCTGTAAAGTAACAGTATTTTATATTTGTTTCGGATGTCGTCTAGTTGTACATTTTATGCAATTTCTTCCTTAGAAATTGTTATTTCAGAAAATAATATGCACATATTTCATTTGCTTATTTTATGATTTTCAGGTTAAGAATGTCTACCTCACTGTGACCTTTAGACGAATGATTCGTGTTAACTGCTGTTATCATGAAAATTGAGTTTTTCTTGGAAATTCTTGAGCAGCATTACGAAAGTTCTTTTGTGTTTCGTTTATTTGAGTGTCTTAAGTTCTTACAGCAGTGGAACGAATTTTTTGTAGCTTAGTATGTTTTTTTATGAGCGGAGAAGTTCCGGTTCCTATCTGGTCCCATTCTACTTGCCCGCTCCGAGAGGAAAGTTTTAATTGGAACGTTGGTAGAGAAATAATTCATCTGCGTCCATTTGCACCCTTTCGCTTCGAGACTCTCGCGCGTTAATTTTTAAATAGAAAATTTGAGCTACCTTACACACAGGATAATATGTGTGCTATTAAATGAGTGTGTTTCATGTGGAAACTGGAGAGGAAAGTTTTAGTTTACGAAACTGAGTTGTTTGCAAGGTTACGGACATTAAAGTTGCTGTATAATTGCAAGCATGATAATTATTTTGGCGGTATCTACAGCAAGTGTTTCAGTTGAGATAAAAGTACCACTGCAATAAACTAGACTTTTTTTTTCTCCAGCAAACAAAAATATTCGCTACCTGGATAAAAGTAAGCACGGTATAATAAAAAAGCTTTTTTGAGACTGAGTTGTTGTTTGACCAAAAAAATGTTCCAATGCGTTTATCCTGCGATTCCTTAAATAAAAGTGTATTCGTTAGAGAAAGTAAAAAAAAATTATAATTTTAGCTTTATCTTACCTGCAATTAATGCTTTTACTGTAACCGTTGGACATATAATGAAGGGGCTTCAGAAAAAAATATATTTTAAAAAACTGCGTGTATCTAAGACAGTCCTGCGTACAAAGTGCGTTCAATGAAACTTCCACCTGATGGAATAATGTTTGCTTATCAGTTGTTCTATAAAGGGTGGGGCCGAGGTGTCCGACTGGTCAGATCACTCCGCTCCCATCCAGGCGATCCGGGTTCGATACCCGGATTTCTCGTATGTGGGAAATGTGGCGGACATTACCGTTGGCCGGCGGGTTTTCTCGGGGATCTCCCGTCCCTCCGTCTTTCTTATTCCGTCACTTCTCCATTATACGGCTTCATTTCATGTCATCCATCAGGATACGCAGATACCTACGGGCGTCCAGTCAATAATCTGCACTCGAGGTACGATACACCGTCCTCGGGTACCCTCTCCATACGATATTTATTTCTATGAAGGGTTTAGAGAGTGAAAATTCTATAGCGTATACTGCTGTTATAATTGTATGCGAGAAAATTACTCTGTATAATATCAATAAATATTGTATAGGAATATTGTACACTTTACATCCACTTTTACCTCTAACTGAATATAACTACACGCCAGATGAGTGCGTTGGTAACTGAGGCGATCAGACATACAAGGCACGTTTCTAAGTTGCCCTTAGCACTTCCAAAACTCTGGTCCACGATCACGTCAGGCTCGTGGATCCCTTGAAATTTTCGGTAGAAATAAAAGTTTAAATCTCACCGAACACTGCTTAAGGGCCCTGCCTGCTCAGAGCTCTGGCGACAGAAATGATATGTACATGTTAAATTAGATCCGGTGTGGTTCAGACGTGTTTCTTAATATCGCTTCCTGACTAAAACTATTTTTTGCATCGTGAAAGGAAAAATATTGCTAAATGAACGTAGTTGTAGGGAAAATATGTGAGTGTTTTGAGTGCGTAAACATTCTGTCTTGCGCACAGTTTTTAGGGTATTGAATAAACTGCCTTTAGCAATGTGCGTGGTGCCGAGATGAATAATAAAGTCAGAGGTGGTGTATATGTAGTTACAACTTGTACTGAGCCACGTAGATAATAATTTAACATTGAAGCTGTGGCTGTGAGGTAGGCAGCGCCCTTAAATTAAATTCAATACTGATATTTTCGTCAAGTTATCACAAACAATACTTTGTGCACTATAACTAGTCTCAGGAAATGTTCGTGAATTCAATTACATGCATCTCAGAATGCACTGTCCTGTGTATACTCAAGCCCCGGAATTATTTATCAACAAAATTGTCCGGATTCCTTTTGAGATTTCATTTTTTTTTTATTTTATTTTTTTTTTTATTTTTCATTTAACACAAGTTTGGTCAACGAAATATGAGCAATGGCGTATGTCCACAAACAAATAAATTCTTATTCGTAAATTAGCTGCTACTCGCTGTAACAGAAGACAGTTTACAAATACATGGGGTTTAAGTATGTACAAGACAATAGATTCTAACATGCATGCTATTTAATTCCTGAAAATTTTACTATAATCCGTCAAACTCAAAATTATGCTGATTAAGTTTTATATTCTTCGAGGGTAATTTTTTCAACCAACTGTAAAAAAAATTGGAATTTATTGTGAAAGGATTTTACTGTCAAAAGATACGTACATTTTTCAACTATATTTCAACATTGTCACCGCGCAGATTGTGACACTTGTTGACTGGTGCACCAACTTTACGATACATTCTGAGAAGAAAGTTGCCGCCTGCATATTGAACCTTGTTCGTAAATCACTTTGGGCGTGGTACGTGTATGAGATGCATCAAATGTTGCAGTTGCAGTTTCGTTTCTTCATGGGATATCCAATATCTGCGTGCAAGTTTCCGATGGGAGGTGTTTTATCCCTCTTCTTCCACACTATATTAGGCCATATTTGATATTAACCTTTTCCCGGCATTAAAAAATTAGTTGGGAGGACGACTCGTCAACAGCAATAACGAACTGCAGGACATTGTGACAACGTGGTTCAATAGGCAGATGGCCACTTTCTTTACAAAGAATTTTGGAAAGCTGGTGCATCGGTATGACCAGTTTCTCAATCTGCGTGGTGATTACACTGAAAAGTACCTGAAAGACGTACGAATCTCCTGACATTAAAAGCATTTCACAGTTCATTGCCGTTTTACCTACCGTGTTCATATTTTCGAAACAACAGCCATTTGAATCTTTTGGAACGCACATAATATCTCAAGGACTATAATTCTCGAACTTCTTCTAACATAGTGAACATATTTTTAGTTTGGTGACTTGACATGCCCTGGAACAGCACAATGCCTTGGTAGAAGTACACGGGTGAAAGGGGGTATGAGTCTGCAAGAGACTGTTTAAGAAACCTTTCACCTGGAGTGATTTCAGAAAAACCTGAATCAGGATAGGCGGAGTCGGGAATCGAAACAGGATCCTCTAGAATGCGAGGAATGAGTTTAACATTTGCTCTACAACGATGTAGTATATAGAACACTTAGTAAAGAGTGACTTGAATTTTATGTATTTTGTTAAAACAATATATATTACATATTGTCTGAAAATTTGTCGGAAAGGCCATTTATCTGAGAAAGTGTATTTCAGAAGTTCATGAAACTTTATACACATATAGTGCTAAGTAAGTTCTCTTCACTATTACGCATTTTATACATTCATATATATATATATATATATATATATATATATATATATATATATATATATATATATATATATATATATATATATATATATATATATATATAT
>PNEQ01098877.1:0-15217 GCA_003012365.1 Medauroidea extradentata | reverse complement strand
TATTGTTTGGGGATTTTCCAACATTTTGGATGATGTCACTCAGCCGTCACGTTCCTAAAGAAAAAGTAGTCTAGTGAGATCACCTTCATGTCTGTGTGTCCGAATGTGTGTAGGTGTGTGGTGTGTGTGTGTTTGTGTAGATGTTAGTATACACGTATGCATGTATGTAAGAGATCGACAAACTCCGACACTGTTTGATCGATCATCATGAAACCCGGCACATATCAGTATTTCTTTCATAACGAAGAAGGTTCGTATTACGTCTACTTTCTCTAACTCGTTAACCCTCCACTAGATGGTTTTCCAGCGCAACAACTTCTGTATCTAGCTTCCCCTTATGTAATATACGGCATAAGATGGGGGTGGGTTCGCAGTTCGACCAACGTCCATTTTATATATACACAGGCAGGATAACGTCAGCAAGGTTTTGCTGGTAGTGTATAAAATTGTCACCACTTGCTATCTGCATCGTTCTCGCTCTCGAAAGACAGCCACAGGTACGATCTATAGACTAACCAGACTTGGAGTCACTGTGTAAACCCCAGGTGAAAGGTTAAGTTGTGTTGTGGTTTGGAGGTTAGCCAATCGTCTCTATTCACGAAGATGCTGGTTCTATTTACAGCAGTTTCTTTCACTGAGTTTCACGTTCAGAGTTAGTGGACCTGACGTGTGAGAAGTACTGCAGCGTGGTACGAAAATTGTTTTCTCTTGTATAACTATTAGAAATGTTGCCAATCCGTTTTATCTACGAAAAGAAGACACACTTTAAACTGTGTCCCTATGATTTAAAAATTATAGTCCGCTTTTTAATAACATGATTCCCAAGCTCCTCAAAATTGCTAAAAAAAAAAAAAAAAGGGCTTTTTCACGTTGCTGTAGCTGAGAAAATATCGATCGTAATCGTAAAACTAAGCCATAGAAACCTGCATTTGACATTACGACAAACTTTTCACAATAAAATAACCGGGTCATCGCTTGAAGTCCAATTGAAAAACTGTTTCTACGAAAACACTGCACGCTGGTTTAGTTCTTCGCGCCCAGAGGCGATGAGGTGTTTGACGGACGTGTTACGTTCGACTTATCGCCTGCCCTGTTTCCGTGCCTCGAACGTAAACTGAAAGCTACCGTCCACGTTGCCGTTGCCTGGCAAGATTTCACGGGGTACTCCAGTTTGTCCCGTTTGTGCATACCGTCGCTGCTGCACAGTCAAGGAACTCCAACCCTCTCCAAATTTTAAGACCTCGCCAAAATATATTTACTCTCTTCACACTTTAATTCTACATCACCTTCATTTACTTCGGTGGTGTTACATTATTAACTGAAGAACTATCTGCACCGAAAAATTCGTAATTTTGTAACTGTACCAAACACTGCCCAACTGTTACACGTTATGTCAATAATAATTCCTCACAAATAAAATATGTCTCGGTTCAATAGTTTTCGTACGAACGCATGTCAAAGTAGCATTTATTTGATTATTTTCGCTATTTATCCATGGTATAAACTATTTAAACGATACTAATGAACTAATTTATAGTTTAAGTGAATACATTTAGCTGTAGAATGACATATTTGTTATTTCACGAAGTAATTTTTATTTTAAATACAGGTACTCAAATATACGCATAAAATGTTGAAATAGTTTTAAGTTTAGGTGAATAGAGAAAATATTCAAATCGCTAATTTGACATGAGTTTGTACGAAAACAGTGGAACCGAAACATATATTTATTTGTGGGGATTTACTACTACTGTGATGTGTAAGAGTTGGGCAGTGTTAGGTAGGATTATAAAATTACAAACTTTTCGGTGCAGAGCAGTCAACCGCACGCATAAAACACGTTGCAGTGTGTTCGTAAATACGTTTTACTTACGAAACTTTTCCACATGTCTCCAACGTATCAACGTATGAATAGAAACCGCACTGCATATGTGGAACGTAAGTCAGTGGTAAAACACCATGGTATTTAAAACATTGTTGAGAAGCCCTCCAGCATAGCTATCAACGGCCTATTCAGAATGCCGTACTTCAAAACATTATAACAGGATGTACGTGAAACTCAGGTTTAAACATGCTCTGAACTTTGTTACAGACTTTCTACCAGTGAAGTTATGTGGTCACACCTTAGCGTCACGTAGTAAAATTCAATTGGCAGGAGATTTGCACGCTAGTTCACTGCTTGGCTCGTTGTGACGATGATGCTCTCGATGCACGCTTAAATGTCACCCCTATATTTTCGCCACTTCTGAGTACATAAGCGCAGGCAGGCGACGCCCTTTCATGGTGTGGAATCCTATGAATGATCAAGGACGCCGTCACCGTGTGCTTGAAATGCCTCGCAGTGTTTGTAAATAAGTGTTTCACGAAACTATTCCACCTGTGCCCATTGCAATAATGTTCGTAAAGAAAATACACTTCAAATGACGACGGAAAGGTAGTTTCAAAGCATCACGTCAATTACACAAATAATTTCGGACCCCCTAAAAACGGCTAAGGAGAGCTTATTCAACCTGTTGTACCTGGATAACTACTCACGTTGATTTATGTGAAACTACTCGTGAAACATTCAATGTACTTTGCTTAAAAGGCTCAGCACCGACAGTTTCAATCAGGCGAGGGTCAATACCACTGCACGCTGTTTCAGTGTCTTGCGGTAGAGGCGATACCGTACCAGATGAGCCGGTCAACATCGCCCTTGGCGCCGTGCCTCACTCACACTAACACACGGCCAGTAGGCCATGTCACCTACCCGATAATCTCGTGGCAGTGGGTGCGTGCATGCGTGATAAGCGAATCTTCAGATAGGGAAGAGGTGGAGTAAAGTAGTTTGCGGAGGGAGGCGAATGTAAGACAAGACAAGGGAGAGAGAGTGACCTACACGCGTCATTGCCGGGAAGGGATGTCACAGTCTACAGAATGGCGAGGCTGCGTTATGTGAGACGAGTGCGATAAGATTGAAAAGTATTGATTGCTCAAATGCCCAAAGAACTAACCGAATAGACTTACCGCACTCGCTTGGAGCTGCTATTTCTTATTCATTAATTTCAAGTGCACACATTTTTGGTACCAAATGTAATTTTGGTATGTATTCATACTTAAGATGTTTCATAACAATAGAATTTATCACATTGTATGTGTCCTATGATGCGAGTTTTATTGAATACCTGTAAGTTGTAATTACATTATCTTGGCCAATTTAGGCTATCCGTTTTATAAATGTTCATTCGTAATATGTATATACGCCTACCTGTAACGCTTCGTGAATGTGTGCAAGTAATTGCTACAATGAAGTACAATGTGTAACAATCAGGAAAATATTATTTACACAGTTTATTAGGTCGTGGATATGCAAGGACAGTAATGATATAACAATTTAATATTAAACGTTAAGATAATTTCCTTTTATAAATAACCTTCTGTTCATCAAATACAACTTCGAGTTGACGTTTTAGAATAATTAATTAAACTTGAACTACGGCTACGGCACATAAAAAAATTAAAATAATAATCAAATTTACAGTTCCCACCTGAGGCAGGGTCTACAATGCGATGTAAGGAGGCAGACCCCGGTATTAGCCGGCTGATCTACCTGAGAAACAATCTAGTCGCTAGAGGCCAGCAGGAAGAATGAGTGACGATGCATGAAATGCTGATAGAGCAGCGCCGGAAAGAAAAGGTGGGGAAAACGGGAGAACCCCGGTAAAACCCACCAGGCAGCGGCTTCGTCCGGCACAAATGCCACAATGGAAAATCCGGATTGACCCCGACGGTGATCAAACCCCGGTCAGCTAGGTGACAGGCCCGCGCGCTGGCGCTGAGCCACCGCTATGGATATTGTCTCTCTTCCGATAACTTTTAGATAAAAAAAATTGGAGGAAACATTGACAAATAGAGACGTCACTGTAACATGGAATCCGCGTACAAAACAAATATGAATTTCTTGTGCTAAACAAAAGGGGGACCTTGAGACAGAGTACAAACTATTCTGCAGCGAACTACATGCAGCACATCACTCTATAGTACAGAGCATAGTTTTTTGAGAGCCGGCCTGTGACGCGAAATGTCCTGGGTTCAAATTCAGTGTTAGGTGTGAGAATGAATTTTTGTCTGTCTCGCTGGTCCAAGAGTTGAGAAAAACTGTCATCTCCTTTTTGTCCTCGATGTCGACGAGAGTCCCAAAAAAGTGTGTAATAGATTTTTGGGCACTTCTGCTGGGTTTACAAAAGGACAGAACACAAGAAAGAAATAGAATAAAGGGGCAGGTGTCAAAATACTTACAAAATGTCTGTAAATATTCCACTATTGGGCGAGTCCATTACAGAATATACACGAAATTAATGATAAAAATTGAAACAGTCCGAGTTAAAACGTTCATAAATAATGCCAATCCAAAAATATTTTTTGTGTTCTGGGTTTTATTAGTAGTTACAAAATGTTGGTAGACTGTGTAATGTCATAAAACATATACAACTATTATACCTCGTGTAAATGAAACAAATGTAATACATTTTAATTTTTGTAGGGTTTTTTTATTTTGTTATTTTGAGTAATGAAACACATTTCGGTAAAACCTTACTTATTATATAGTAGGAGTTGTAAGTCACCATTGCGATTCAAGCCCATTTTTCTGTTAATAGTCAATTAAAATCAAGGTTCAGGAGTCAATGATCTTAGATTTTTATTTACAATTAATTCAATGCCCATATTACTTAAATAATTTAACTCCACAATAACTTAATTGGAGGAAAAAAACTTTGTATGACCATGATATGATTGCTATTAGTCACAAAAATGGCACTAATAAAATAAAGCTAATCGCCAACTATTTGTATTGGGGGTTACTGTTGTAGAACTAGATTTTTTCATAGTTTAATGAAATAAAACTCTTAAAAATACAGTCCCATGTTTAAAGAAGTAGCATTATTGGGTATATTGCCAGCATTATTACGCGCACAGAAATAAACCCTTAAAGGAAGTTTCGTAATAAGCTTTCACAAAATTTTACAAAACATATATTACAATTAAATTTTCTTTTAAAAATGCAAAAATTAAAAACAACTAAAATGGCACTGAGCGTAAAATTTCGAAATCAAAGTGGGGTAATTTTTATGTTCATGTATTGTATTCTTACCATCCCTATCGGGTAAAATTATCACTCGGATGTTTGGTTAGTTTACCCTCCCACTTAGTGGCAATTTTTGCTGCCACAAACATTCTGTGTAATTACAATACTACGTCGCTCTTTTTACAACCTACGTTTACATAAATAAACTTGTACAATATAGTGAAATTACAATAACTCTTTAACTATGGTCATACGTGTACGTTGACTAAACATACGCAAAAATAGCTGTAAAATTTTAACAATACCGTAGGGTTATTTTTAAGTTTTGTTCGTGTTTTCTTATTATACCGTACGGTAATCAGTCGAATGTTAGGTTATTTTACCCCCTCACTAAGTGGCAATTTGTGCTGACATACATTTTGTGTAAAATTACGCAAATTTTTGTACAGTGTTTGTTATATTTAATAAAGTCATTACAAAATACACGTATTACTGTTCAATTCAGCCATCAATTCAGCCATCTTTGATTTTTTAACAATTCATTCAATAAATTGTTAACACGGCCCTTAACAATTTTTGTGGCATGTTCCAACGGTTTTTCATATACTAATTATTACCACGTTATCCACAACATAAATTTGCTGTCTCTAGTATCCTTAACGAAAATGCAACAACACCAACACTACATACTTAACAGAATACATCAAGCTCGTTACAATCCGTTATAAATAGATGTACGTAAATTTCGCAGATACATTCCAGGTCAGGTTGAACGCCAATTACGTATACTTCATTGTCATGTCTGTGATTTGCTGGCGGCTGTTACGAAACGCGTTTGACTACTGTAAGCCAGTAGGAAATAATGCGAAGTGATATCGCTTGCTACCTGCTCGTACGGTTATAAGCCAATATATAATCGATTGTGGCCAGTGGGTGTATAGGACTGACAAGTCTAGGCTGCTGCCAGATGAATCCGCGAAATTGACGTACCTCTAGCTATAAATGAATTGTCTAATGGAACACTAGGCAAGAGTGCCGCCCGCCGGCACAAAAAATAACACCAATACGGTCAGCTGTGCTCAGTCACATTTCACGGATCTAGTTACTCGCTGCATGGCACAAGACTGTGGGTGAATATTGTTGATTATGGCACCCTGCTTCGTTTCTGCACAAAATAAACAATAACAAGACATGTGTCTGTGAAAATAAGTCAGGAACATGCAGTTAAACTGATCACTAAAATTCAGGTAAAATCCTATAGATACACACACTCATCCACATTATTTTATTTACGTTTTTCTATTTCACACTTGTAAGAGCCATAACAGCAAGACATAAATACATACACAAGGGAATGCGGAATAAATCAGTCGTACATTAAGTAGGTCTAAACATACTGGTATTTCCTGCAGTGGAATTAAACAACGAAAGCCATGAATGGGGCTTTTCCGCGACAAAAACGAAAACACATATGCTAATATTTTAGTATATTTTAGTGAATTTTATTTTTATTACGTAAAACGTACTGCTGTTTAGTTATTTTCAGGCATATTTTGACGTGCGATGTATTGTTTTCGGTTTATTGTAGTTTAAAAATGTTGTTACCTTTGGCAAATCTCGTATAATGAAAGTTTCATTACTTTTAAGCGGAAATAAGTAAATATTTAATGCAATACGAGACGTTTTATGTGTGCGTGGTTTTATTCTTATTATTATTTTCTCCGTAGGGTTTATACGATGTGCGATTTCGATTTTATTGTACTATGGCCTTTTCGGTACAAACTCTGAAAAAAAAAACTAAATGCTGATTTTATATGAATTAGTATGAAATTAAAATATATGACGTGAAAAGCCGGGCACTTTACCTTTTTATCTGAAATATTTTGCTGTAAAGTGCGCCGTTTTCGATTTATTTAATTAATGTTTTTCCGGGACGAATCATGGAAGAATAAAAAGTTATAAGCGAATTTTCGTGAATTTTGGACATGATATGGTAAATTTTGTTTTCTTTAATTTTTTTCTCTAAAAGTTTTGTCGTGTGATGCACTGTTTTCGACTTATTATTTTTTTCCGCATTTATCTGGCACAAATTCCGGAAAAATAAGTATAAACAGGAAGGTGGATTTCGGTGGATTTAGGATATGTTATTCTACGAATTTTGGTGTAAAAATATTTTTTTAAATTTGTTTATGTTTTTTTTTTATTTATTTTTTTTTTCCAGTATCTTTTCTGGACTATAATTTTGTGACATGGTAGTTACAACTGTGAAGTACTGAATGCTGAATTGTTTTACATGGAGAAAGGTTCACAGCAGGAGCACTTATATCTTGTTAATCTTCCTCTTTCTACCCTTGTCCGGCTGCCAAGGTCATGGAACACGATTCACCGGTATCTCCCTCCCTCTCTTCTTCGTTAGCTCTCTCTGTCACAACCACGCACGACCACTGTGACAATGGGGGACAAACCAACAAAGTTTCTAGTTCATAATTGCTCTACCTCCGTATAAAAAAAATTTACATTGGAGTACTCAACTTATCAGAAAATGCACACTAAAATAGTCGTAAGACAGCGTTTTTCTACGCTAACTTTATCATTAAAAAATATATAATTTGAGACCAATTAAAAAAATAGTACCGTCTGTTAACACTTTAACTCCTGGATAAGTCAAACAGAAATTATTTACATTAGATAGTGTCGATGTGATCGTTCAAGTCCCGACTGTCTGCACGACATGGTCTTAAGTTGGGTGACACAGGCTCTTAAGGGACCTCCCTAACTGTGCTTAAAATGCGGTGCAGCGAGTTACGGCTATTCTTTTTTGACGAAACTATTCAATGCGTATTACATTTGTATGTCTACGAAAAGAACACACGTTACAAACAATTTCACTATAGTTTTAAAAATTCGGCACGTTTATTAGAAACCCCTTTTTAGGGCCTCTGAAAATGGCAAAAAAATTGCTTTTCCAGACTGCCCTATCTGGAAAAATTACAACCGGATTCGTAAAAGACAACTATAGAAACAAGCGTTAGACTTTGAACTACGCTACACATAAATAAAATAAGGTGGTCACCGCTTGAAGTTCCAAAGGAAAACGGATAGTAGTGAAGCACTGCACGTCAGTGGAGAGGAGATAACGCATTACATACACCGGTCAACGGCAACATTACCGCTCCTGCCTCACACACAAATGCAGCCTATCTAGGGAGGCCCCTTAAGAGGCCACGGCGATGTGGTCAAGCCTCTCGCCTCCCACCAATGCGATTATCCTACGATTTCGAACGGTGTCCTTTCCTTAGTTTCGCTATTAGAAACATGGCGGACGTTGCTGTTGACTCACGAGTTTCCTTGGGGTATATATATGTGTCTCCCACTCTTGCATTCTGTCGTTGCTCCATACTCAAGTTATGCCACGCATTTCCCTCAATTAATACCTGACCAAAATATATTCACTCTACTCACACTTTAATTTAACATCGCATTTATTTACTTATGTGGTTTTCCAGTGCACCTTAAACGCTAATCGAATCTTCATTTAACATTCACAACGGCTTTGTACTGTCCCGGGGACATTTCGCGGTGGTGTTTTCCTGCTGACTTATAAATATAAATCATTGTAAAAGATATGAAAGACATAACAAAAAATGTTTTGCAAAATACCGAGTTAATTGCTGGCGTGGAAAGTTAAACTATTAGTGTAGTTCTCGTTTTGGTATACAAAAAATTTAATGCTCGCAAATTATTGTTACTCTTCTCGGAAATGCGCGTTTGGACGGACTGATTATTTGTAGGCAACATTGCGGTGCAAATTACCGAACATAAAATACACACACACATTCACATAGTCGGGTGCAGTTATGCCTTAGGAAGTATATACACACACCACAAGTAAACGGAAGGGAGGGGAAATTTGAATTTTTAAGTACTAAACCAGTTACAGTTAAGGAGTTTCTGAATGAAAGCATTGTAGGCCTATATACCACCGTTAGAAATAGTATTACAGTAATATCAATTATGCCTTTTAAGCGTAAATATTTGTGCTTAGTAAAAAAAAATTAAAAAATTTAGTCTTACCTTTTAAAGGCTTTTGTTTCCAGGTGTCTTTATAGTTAACTTTTGTTGTCTCTTAATACATGTACTTAAATTTTTAAGAACCACAAACTTAATTACACAAACATTTTGGAAGCTAGAGACTAGACAGTACTATTTAACATTACAGAAAAAAAAAATAATTTATTATATTTGGGGAAGGGGAACTGCAGCTGCACCCTTTGCACCCCGTGTGCGCACGCCAGTGCACATACATACATTGAGAAAGGGGAGGGGGTTACTGACGCCATGTGCAAGTGGCCTGCAAAAGCGATCTATTTTCGAGCATTCAATACACGCCGCGCCATAACTCATGAACGGTGCTGCCAACAGAACTAGCGGCGCAAGGCAGCTAGGTTAAAAGAGGAGCGGAAGGGGCGCGACAATGGGGAGGGGATGCAGACCTACACAAAAGCAAGGGAGGTGAAGGGGGCTCGACAAGTGTGCGTTATCGAGACGTATCAATCACGACACACACGCACCAGCGCGGTCGGTCGCAAGTGTGGAAACGTTTCGGGCGACCATTTATAACGCGTAGCTGAACAAATGTGCAGCCCCCCTCCCTCCTCGGCGGAAGTGAAGTCACGCAGTAGCGGTGTAATTACTGTAGTGGGGACCACTGCACAGAATGGCCTCCCTGCTGATGCACTGCGACAGGAGAAATACGGACAGGAGCCTTGATGGCCGTGAATGCGGCGCGCGACACTGTTGCGTTTAGTGGCCCGATGTGCTATAGCGCCCAAGTCTCACGCTCTAAAAACACTTTCCTTGCCGCGACAAAATGATCCTTTAAATGTGAAACTACTGCAAAGTAACATTGTCGCAAAAGTATTAGTTTCAAAGTTACTGTGAAGGTGACAAATATTGTGATGTTACATTTAGATAGTTTATTTTAAATAATTATGATGAAGTTTTGCGGTAAGCTTTACGTTGAAAAACATTGTATTTTCAGCAAAGATGTTTGCATTATTTTAAAATAAGACACACAAAAGATAGTTTTCCACATTTTCATTGCTTAAGTAAGGTAATACTTCTTTACCGCAAACTAAATACGTTTGCAGAAATGTTAATTTGCTGTGGTACATGTTTAAACTATTTTTTCTTGTAGTAAATAAATAATTTTGAGAGTGCAGTGAGTGTAAGGTGGATTTGATTTGGGGGGGGAAGTAGTGAGTGCTGAAATTGGGCTTAAATTAAACTTAATAAATTTTTATACACTGTTAAAAATGTTTTGTACTTTTACAAAGAAAATCCTTGGATACACAGCTGCCAAAGAAATGCCTTTGAAAAACTACAATAGCTGTCCTAATAAAAAACAAAGTGTTTGTTTATAAAATTTCAAGCTGTAACTTTGAATATGTATGTACTTGCAATAGCAAAAAAAAAATATTTTTAATATGTGTTTTATATTAATAATGACATTGAACTTACCTATGAAATTACTTTTGATTAAATGTATTTTACATCAAATTAGTTTGAAAAAAATTTCGCGGAAGCACACAGATCCGAACCCGCATCTTAGCTCTAGATCACCTTGACTTGCGAGTTGAAAAGTTTTTTTTTTATTTATATACATGCAATGTACCATTCAGTAATAATTTTTTTTTTAATTTTGAAGAATTGTAATAATATTTAAATTTTTTCTATTCCAGAAAAATTATTTCCTGAAGATGTAAGTTTTTGTATAACTGTAATTTCCACTGAACCTAAGATTTTGATAAACGACAAATCTTTCTTAATTTTTTTAGCAAAGAAAATATTTATAACTTTATAAGTATATAATGTAAAAGACAATTTTGTATATTTACAAAAGTTTGTAAACTATAAAAAAAACTTCTGATATTTAAAATTTACAGCGCGGAAACCTTTCGGTATGTATAAAGAATTCCTCTATAGTACTACAAACTTTACCTTTGTAACTCTATAAACGAATTGTACTTGAAAGAAAATCTTTCTACTCTTACAATGATTTGTAAATGTACAAAGAAATTGTTCGTAAATTTTACTTATATTTTATAGTGCACTTAAGATATTAAATGTTTTAATTAATGAACATAAATAAAGCAAACTCTTCCATTTCAAATAAAGATCATCACAGCATGTATGCTTGAAGGTAACACTTATTTATCGTTAAAATATCTTAAGAATAATAATTTTTCTGCATCTATATTACAAAAACATTACTTGTAAGATAACAAGCAAAATATTCCACAAGAGAAATCTTTGTACTCATGTTAAAATACAATGGCTATTTTTGGAAGTGGTAAAAAAAATTTTACAGTGTAGGAGAACCTCTAGCAACAAAAATATTTAGTACAGAAAAAAATATCTTGCACAACATTAATAAAAATTTATTAATAAAAAAATAATCGTTTTAAATCTTCTAATAAAAAATATGTTTAATTAATTAACATGTACACAACTTGTAGCTCCAGATAAAATAGTAATGAACGCATGGACGTTTTCATCCAATCTATTCGCCTAATTAATGTTGTAACATAGTTATTATATACATTTATTTGGTTGACACCTAGAGTTGAAAAAGGTACCATCCGGGGTTCTCTTAACAGCACAGGTGGTGCCAGAAATGTTGCTACAACGTTACAATGTGCCAAAATATTTACACAGTCTATCGACATGTTGCCTACACATGCCAGAAACTTTACATGGCCAATGTTGCAGATTGTATCCTGCAGCACGTTGCCTGCACGTGTCAGAAACGTTACATGGGCAACGTTGCAGATGGAACCTTGCAGAACGTTGCCTGCATGTACCAGAAACATTACATGGGCAACGTTGCAGATGGGACCTTGCAGAACGTTGCATGCACGTGCCAGAAACATTACATGGGCAACGTTGCAGATGGGACCTTGCAGCACGTTGCCCGCATGTGCCAGAAACGTTGCATGGGAAACGTTGCAGATGGGACCTTGCAGAACGTTGCCTGCACGTGCCAGAAACGTTTCATGGGCAATTTTGCAGATGGAACCTTGCAGCACGTTGCCTGCACGTGCCAGAAACATTACATGGGCAACGTTGCAGATGGGACCTTGCAGCACGTTGCCTGCACGTGCCAGAAACGTTCGTTACAGAGGCAATGTTGCAGATGGGACCTTGCAGCACGTTGCCCACATGTACCAGAAACGTTACATGGGCAACGTTGCATATGGGACCTTGCAGCACATTGCCTGCACGTGCCAGAAACGTTACATGGGCAATTTTGCAGATGGAACCTTGCAGCACGTTGCCTGCATGTGCCAGAAACATTACATGGGCAACGTTGCAGATGGGACCTTGCAGCACGTTGCCTGCACGTGCCAGAAACGTTCGTTACAGAGACAATGTTGCAGATGGGACCTTGCAGCATGTTGCCTGCATGTACCAGAAACGTAACATGGACAACGTTGCAGATGGGACCTTGCAGCACGTTGCCCGCACGTGTCAGAAACGTTACATGGGCAACGTTACATATGGGACCTTGCAGCACGTTGCCTGCACGTTCACCACCATTTCAGGTAGTTTCATTTCTGACCAACTGACGCCATACATGTATAACGGTAATTGTTTTATATTCACATGTACAAATAATCCGAAAATTCTGTGTTTTACATGAGCTAATGTGGTATCCCGTTAACTGTATTTTAAAAATCTTAAAAATTGGGCAACAACATTTAACATTGTAAAACTATTTAGTATTCACTTAATTATGACAGCGATGGTAAGCATTTTATTTTATTTAAGTTCCATTAATAGTGTAATACTTTTCATATCAGTTGTTTTGCATCCAAATTATTAATATCAATACAAACAATGGTAAATTTTTGCTCTCACATTCCGTCATCATTCTGACATTACTTTGCGCAAAGGTGTACTAAAGGTTAAAAAAAATAATAATAATAATTTAGGAGTTTTGAAATAAGGCTGTTCGAGTTATAACAGTTTCCTTGACATGTGCTTTCAAAGCGCTGGCAATGTGCAGGCAGCGTTGCAATGTGACGTCTGCACGAGACGTTGGCACGTTGCCGGAACCTATTAGGCACATTCCTGGTACAACAGAGCACACTGTAGCAACGCGCTGGATGTGTGCTATAAATGTGCTGGCAACGTGGAGTTTGTGACGTGCAGGCAACGTCACATTGTAACGCTGCCTGCACGAGACGTTGGCACGTTACCTGCATCAATTTTGCACATTTTTGGTGCACCACAGCACGTTGTAGCAACGTCACAATGTTGCAGTGTGGCGTGCAGGCAACGTTGCCGTGCTGTTAGGGTCTCCAACAGTAAAAATTTAGATTTTTATGTGCGAAATTGTGTTATTCAAGCATTTTTTGAACCTGAACAAATAATATACACCACGCAGAAATTTTCACATTTTTAAAAGCTATGATTTCCTTCGCTGAAAAATGATCATCTTTGCTTTTGTGAGAACTTTCCATGTATAGAATCTTATGTTAAATATAATTAGTGATTATTTGGAGAGGGGGTGGCTACCCTTCATTCCTACCCCACACCCTCCCTCCCTCTTCCGTACGCCACAGACTATTCGGCCGGCGACGTCCAGTTCACTGCCCTGGTTAACAACGGTTCTCTTTATTCGGAAAATACGAAAACTCTTGGTGTGGATGTGATGGGTGTGTTATGACGTCAGCACTAGTATGCGAGCAAGGATCATATTGTCAAAACTCTGCTATCGTTATCACGCCGTCATATCTACAATCGCTCTTAATGGACCTCCCAATCCGCACTTCAAATGCGTTTGCGGCGAGTTGCGACTATTCTTTTTATGACGAAACTATTTAACGCACATTATATTTGCATATCTACGAAAATAACACACACATAAAACTAGATAGATATAGTTGTGAAAATTCGGCACATTTATTGGGAACATCATTTTCGGGCCTCTCAAAATGGCCAAACATGTCTTTTTCAGACTGCCGTATCACTGAAAATAACAACAGGACTATAAAAACACAACTATAGAAACAAGCGTTAGATTTTTAACTATGCTGCCTACAAATAAAATAATGTGTCACCGCTTCAAGTCCCATAGGAAAAAATATAATAATAAAGTACTGCACGCCAACTGAGTAGTTTGCGCGGAGAGGCTATAGTGCATGTAGAGACATGCAAAATTCGCGTTATTCTCTGACAGCTTACTAGACTCCCAAGTGACTATAAGCTCGTTGGACGTCTCCCGCTGGTCGATATTGTTGTGACTTGCCGCGGAGAATGCTTTCACGGTAGAGAGGCCTGTCTCTGGAAAGACGTAACACACGTAAACGACAACACATAAAAGTTGGTGGTCAATCGAATCGCAGATGATGTTCTGTTATGTATAGGAAAGTGAAGTTTAGTCCGCTACCAAATGATAATGCGAATTTTGCATGTCTCTATGCGCGAGATACTTCGGTCAACGACACTCTTACCGCTCCTCTCTCAAACACAAACGCGGAATATCTAAGGAGGTCCCTTAAGGCTGTTCCAGTGCGCTGTCAGATCGACATGTCAGTAATTTCAATTTGATAGGTCAAAAGCGACTCGCATACCTTCCACGAACACGTGGAACACGTCACAGAACGCGTGAACTTGCTATATTAGCCACCGTGCTTCAGAATCTCTCACACTCGCCTCTAGGCGCTGTTGGAAGCAGGATCTATGTTGCTCTCCCTTCCAAGCGACAACAGCGCTCAGCGTATTGGAACAGCAGTGGTGATAAACTTTGGTACTATGTAGTCCCTATAGCCGAGCTGTCTAGAGGGGTATCGATGTCTGCTGTCTGTCCTCAGTTGTCACTTGGCGAGTGTGTGGGGAGGGTGAGCGTTGTCCTAGAAGGGAGGAGAGGAGGAATATCGTCAGACCATTTTGCACCAAGTCTGGCCTGTGTGTACTGTGTAGAGAGCGATTTGGGAAGGGTTTGAAGCTTCCAGCAGAGCTAGGATGTGGGAGTGGGTATGCCGTAAGGGGTGCGTGAGCCGCTCTACGACATAGCAGTGCATTTCTTCCAATGACTTTACCAATAATTGTACAGAACTCCGTTAAAATTTTTACATGAAATAAGTA
>PNEQ01098876.1:34066-55055 GCA_003012365.1 Medauroidea extradentata | reverse complement strand
TGTGACGTTTCTCATTTGACTGTACCAATCACAATAAGGTTACTGTAACACCACACGTCTGTGATTTGCGTGTAAAACCCCACGACACACGAATGTCAAAACATCCAATCTCTGACCGTGAAGCAAGTCTGCAGACGCGCACACAAGTCACTGACACAAAGTGAGGCAAATTTCTTTTCGCGAAAAGTTCATGTCTCTAATTATCGTATTAAAATTATAAAAATTACTGTTTTCCATGTTATGGATTTTGTGGTTTCAATCCCCTATTATTATAAATATCGTTCTCATTTTTACTCGAAAGCAAAGCAAACTACCGCCAGGGCTACATAAATAAACGTCCGCTAGTAGAATATCTACTCGACGAAAAAAAAATGCCATCAGTTTTATGATGAGTAGTTTAGATTTTATCGACGATCGAGAATTCTAGTCGTTCGTTCTACATCTTATCCTTCCATACCCCTTAATGTAACTAGCTATATGGGCGGTAAACTAATCATACATTTCGGAAATATTTACACAATCTTAGTGAATTCGTGAAACACGTGTCCGTATTCAGAATGTTTCCTGCATTCCTACGCATATTTTTTTGCGAAAAGAATTTTGCAATAACTTGCTCCATTTCCTTACGTGCACACCTGCAGTTCTGCTTCAAGGTCAGAGATTGCATGGTATTTATCTCTAGGCGTCTTGGGGTTCCCCCCCCCTCCCCCGACTTATCGCTAAGGTCATGACCTTATCGAGAAAATAAATATACCCCAGTTTGTTTCAGTGCCTTGTGTGCAAATCTGCAGTTTTGATTCGTAATCAGTAATTGGATGTTTTAACTGTCACGTGTCTTAATGTTCTACCTGCAAATAACATACACTCTAAACATAGTTTGTAAATTTACCAGACGTGTGTATAGGAGTGCTAAGAAAGTAGGTATGGTAGAATTGTTTCCCAGACATTAATGGTAACACTCCCAAACCTAATTATAAAACAGTCAAATGTATACTAAAGTTACCAGACTTGTATTGTAACGAGTGTAACAGTTTGCATATTTACAAGACGGAAGTATGGTAACTGTCCCATACTGCGTCTTGGATAATAACATCCTAAACATTTTAGGAAGTTTCTTTACAGTGTACGTGTGGTGTTACAGTAACCTTACTGTGATTGGCACAGTGAAATAAGAGACGTCACGTCACAAATACACACTGCCAATAGCCACGAATAGAGGCACGAGTATTTCACATATTAATCTGGCAACAGCGTAAACTTCTCAGACCTATACACACACTGGCCAGTCAAATATATATTGGCTTCTAACCGTAACACGTGTTGCCACCACGACTTGTTTCCTTATTTATCACTGGCTTGCAGTCGTCAAATATGTGTTAAAACAGGTGTCGTCTAATCACAGAAGGCGTATTGAAGTCTACATTATTGGCATTTAACCTGAGGTAGAATCAATATACGAAATAAACATGCCTCTAGCCGTAAAGCAGAACTGCATATATGCACATAAGGCAGTGAAACATACTTGGGTAAAATTGTTTTCGCGAAGCGTTTATTATTTTCTACTTATCACAAGGTCCCGGAAGTTTTCACTAAAAGAATTTTGCAGCACTTTGTTCCAGTGCCTTATGTGCACACCTGCAGCTCTGTCATGTTGTCAGTGATTGGATGCCGTAACGCCCAGCGTGTGGAGGTTAAACCCGCAAATCACAGACGTCATGTGTCGCAGTTATCCGTGTACTGATTGGCACAGTCAAATGAATGACGACTCTGCACAAAAACGCTCTGTCAATAGCCTTGAATTTGAGGTGCAGGTGTGAACGTAAGGCACTGAAACATACTGGGGCAGAATTTTTTTTCGCGAAAACTACCGGGCCCTGCTTGTTACAGACGAGTGGTGTTGCAATAAACCTTGTTCTGATTGGCGCAGTCAAACAGCACAAAGACACGCTGCCAATTCCCACGAAGCAGAAGTCCTAATGTGCACGTAAGGCATTAAATAAAATTGGCGCAAAAATCGTTTCGCCATAAGAACCGGGCCCTATTTATAAATCTCGTTACACGAATTTGGATTTTTTAATTTTACAAAACGCAACATGACAAACCATTGGTTAAAAGCCAGCCAATAATGAACATTATACAGCACAGTGGGTGTGAACCATTTCGACGGTTGGTCATAGAAATGCATAGTCCAGTATAGTTAGAGACAGGAAAATTTCTCGGATTCACTTACTAGTAGGCTAGCCTATAAGAAAAGCTATGTATTCTAGCAAGAACAGCTGTTCATTGCCAACTCTCTGACTCAGTGAAATGGGCCTACATTTAGTTGCATTGTATCATTAGCTCAGTGACTTCCAAGAGATGTCAGACAATTCAAGGGTCAGTTGAAAATGTTACAACCTACAGTTGTTTGAATTCTAGCTTGAGTACGAAAGAAAACGCGAATTTTCTGTTGGTTTTTGCGATGTAATTTATTTATTATTTTTTATATTCATAATAAGTACATAACTCCTCGTTCAAATAATACTACACAAATTAGTTATTTCGAAGAGAAGTTTTTGAAGGAAATATAGATGCCAGTTGAGGCGATGAGGCACGTTATAAGCAAGTAAGTATCGACCTTATAGACCTAGCACTTCTGTGTACAAATCACGCTCGTTAATATCTAATATTACGAAAATTTGATCCACCATAGTATGATTTTAGATCATGTGCATGTGTACGTCACCTAATTCAGAGCTAAAAGCATAATTTCATAATTTTAGGTTTCGAAGAAACTTTGCAAAAATCAAAAAACAGCACTCTTAGACAAAAGTTTTTCCCAACTTCCTGAGGAAAAAATTTTTCTCGAGTCACGTATACCTAAAGAACAATCTCTGACACCGAAATCTCGTACATTTAACTGCTGCGCAAGAGATCACGCTTAACAAATGGATCATTCTGGATAAATGTTTGCTTATAAAGTTGGCAAATATAACTATCAAGGATTGCTGTTTTGTGGTTTTTGTATATTGACATTGAAATATGTACATCTCAACTGAAGAATTCAATGCTTATTTATCCGCCAGAAGTGACGGAGAAATAGGGAGACCTTGAAGCTTGCATCAAAATACCGCATCGCCTCAACTAACCAAGCGCTGAACTAGCGTGCAAGGTTCCCGGCGATCCATTTTAAAATATGGAACTTTAAACGGTGACCACATCATTTAGTTAGTGGAAAGGTCTCTAGCAAGGTTTAGATCTTAGTTTAATTTACGTTTAGTTTGCATATTTTGAAGTACGGCAGTCTGTAAAGGTAATTTATACCTGTGTTGGAGGGCTTAGAAACAGCGTTTTTAATTAGCATGATGTCTTAACAGTGAGATTCCTACCTTGTCTGAAGTGTTTTTTATACGCTGGCACATTGAGGACACGTGGAATAGTTTAGTAGAAAATACATGTTTACGAACTCACTGCGACGCCCTTTTGACTATCGATAAAACATAATTTCTATTACGATTTTTAAAATAATCCTAAAGAATATTGTACTGTTACAAAATATACTATATGATTTTAAAATAACCACGTTTGAATTTTAGTAAAGAATTTATTTCACGAATAGGATTTCAAAATATTTTTCTTTGTAACAGCAGAATATATTACAGTGTACACGCCTTAGCTCGCAAGACAGTCGAGGAAGTAAGGGGATAACACGTGAGATAATTCATACAAGGGGCAAGATAGAGTCAACAATTGATTCCTGGAACACGGCCACAACGCAGTGAATCCCCGGACGTTCAACCTTGAAGTGGCCGTCTTGTGGTATGGACTATCGCAGATCGTGCGAGGACCAACATGTTGTTTCCGTCAGACTATCTAGTCGACACTGGCGGAAAGAGGTGAAGGTTTCTACACATGTTGCGTTTGGTTACATCCTCTCTAGGTGGAGACCGGGAAAATTCGCGGGTTCACTTACATGTAGTCTAACCTCCAATAATATACGTGTATTCAAAAAGACAACGCCTGCTCATTGGCCACTAACTGGCATAATTATACCACACAATTAGACATGCATTTATTTGCTTCTTTAATATCGGTTCAGCACCTTCCACAAGGAGTCAAATAATCCAAGACCCAATTGCGAAAAAGACACGAGAATGGAACTGTTTAAGCCCAAGCTTGTATACAAACGGAAACACGAATTTTTCAAGTCCCTATCCCTAGGACAACTTTATGACTTTCAGTTTAGTACACACAAGAGGAGCAATTATTCGCTTTGTAATAAGTCGCGAGAGTAGGTTGTCTAGGAAAACATTTTAGCTTAATGAGTCAGTCACGCCAAATTTTAATTGTTAAAAAAAAAAAAAAAATTCACGAGATATGATTTGTTTTGTAAGCATATAATGTGACTATTTTTTAATATAACGGAAATTATTTAGCTTTCATAGTTTTTGTGCTAACCCATATTTAAGTCAACATTTGTAAAAAAAAAAAAGTGGTTTTATGAGCCAGAGGAAAACCAAGTTACGTACTGAAACGAAAAAATTCAGACTGAAAAATAGTTCCATGGACTATGACATGAAATGTATAAAAACCACATTAATTACCATAAAACGGGGTGAGATTGGGACAAGTGGGATGAGATTGTGACAACCTAATTGTATATGTTTGTTTACATATATTTTTTAAAAAAGTAAGTTCATAGGCACAGTCCTGAAGAATAAATCAAGTCTGAAAAAAAAAACTCAAGAATAAAAAATTACATACTATTATTTAATGCAGAATTAGGTTGGTACAATCTCACCCCAACTTAGCATAAACTCACCCCGTTTGACGGTAGTTTTTTGTATATTTAAAATATTTTTTAAAAAGTTCAGTATTTTTCATATTAAAAAAATGTTTAATGTGAAAAAAGTAAATGCCGTTTGTATACATGAAGTGTCATAGTCTATGGCACTGTTCTGAAGGGTGAATTTTTCAATTTCGGTAATTAAGTTGGCTTTCCTTTCATAAAACCATTTTATGAAAATTTTGTCTTTAGTATGGTATAATACAAAAACTATGAAAGGTAAAAAAAATTATCATTAGAGTAAAAAATAGTCATTCTATATGCCTACTAAACAAACCATATCTCGTCCAAATAAAAACATTTTCAAACAATTAAATTTTGTGCACGAACCGCCCCCTTTAAGGGTGTTCAAGTGGGAAAAGAATTGTAATTTAATATTTGCATTAAATAGCACTAATTTTACAGACGTTGCTTGGGAATACATTTTCTTCTTACAAAAAAGAAATCAGCTCATCCAGTTTTCCCACAATGCGATTTTAAAGTCAACGAACTCCATTCAAATCATGGTGTTCCGACCAGCTGTGTCTCAGCCTCAAGACGAGGATGGATCACAATCCCCGAAACGTTGCATTTTTTTTTTGTTGATTTTAACTTGAGTTGTATTGTCTCTCGTTTTTTTTATTTGTTGTGGACTGTCCACTATTTATGTATATTTTCATATTTTCTCATATTGGGTATCTGGTTTTTCCTTCTTGACTGAATTATATTTTAGAATTCTTGCTAAGAAGTATATTATAAAAAACTGACGGAATTCCTTCGGGATTGTTTTTCTAACGTTTTCTGTGCTTTTTTTATTATTATTTTGTCACTTTGTCTTTCAATACAAGTTAGGTCAACAAAACATGAGCAGTGGCGTATGTCCGCAAACAAATAAATTCTATTTGTAAACTCCCATAGCAACAAAAATTTAAAAATCTCAAAATATGTATGCTTTTACTTCATACACCTCCCAAAATCCATTAACATAATGAAACTAAAAAATGTACAGTGAAATTTGCGTCACGGGATACAGTTTGATTGAAATAAAAACCCACCACAAAAAAAATTTAAACATTTATGAAATTTGGAATATTTTTGCTACTTTCAATAATTTTCTATAGTTTGACCGACCTTACGTAACCTCGTTTCGTGTTTCTTACAAAGATAAAAGTGGCCTTGCCACAAGGAAAATTTATCTAATCCTTTGAAGGGTGATTGCGCTATTTAAGTTCTTCCTTTTGTTTACAACTACAGTTGATAAATTTCACGGTAAACTCTCTTCATAGTCTGCTGTAAGAGTTTAAACACTTAAATACAGCAAGTTTTTACAGCACTCATTGCTAAAGGTTCATTGGATAAAAAACTGAGTTGAGAACAATTACAGCATTGATTCTTCAAACAATAAATACTTCACTGGACAATTGTGTCTTAGTCCGATACTGCCAAGCAAATAGGACCCCTGAATAAGAACACACGTGATTTGTTTGTAGAATCATTAGTTACAAATATGTCACCAATTATTGTTTTTGACTACTTTTGTAGTGGATATTTCGTCTATTTACTTTAGAAGGCGTTAGACCCGTAAACTTTTGTTATTTTTATATTGGTACCAAACACTGCTCAACTTTTACGCATCCGATAACATGTAATTTACCCAAAAGAAAATATTTACGCCCCGTATTATTGCATAATAACTCATCAAAGTCACAAAATTGCAGTTGCGGTGTAGCCAAAATTTAAAAAAGTTATTAACCTATGAAATTAAAATTATAGGATCTAAAAGTCAGAGTATCAATGCACTCACTGTATGAGGTGTTCGAAAAAAGTCAGTATTGAAAATTGCAGTACAAGCCAAAACTCAAAGTTATGCAAACATTTACTTATTTTCATAAATTAAAAAAAAATACACAAATGTTTTCCTTTGAAATCCTAAAGGACTCTTGAAATAGTTCATAGTATTTAGTATAAATATGAATTATCTAGTTTCTGTAAGCTGACTACTTTTTTTAATTTAGGCTATACTGTGACTGCTATTATGTGACTTTAGTGAGTGATTATGCATATACTATTGGGCCTATTCTTTTATGTTTAGGAACACGACATCATACATGATGTGAAACAGCTGAACAGTGATAGACACCAACATAAAATAATGAATTTTTTTGGGACCAACGTCCTTAACACATTCAGTCACTTTGTCAAAAATAAAAAAAACGTGTCTCACGCATAGGGAACACTAGTATGGACAACGGGTAGTCAGAACGCAATAAATCAAGAGCATTTTTATGTTGGTTATGGTTCGAATAAACGTACGTGTGTATCGTCTGTCATTATTTCAAACTAATGCAAACAAGCAACTGACGTGTTATTTACTAGTTATGAGTATAGCCGCGATTTTTAAGAGAAAAGATTTTGCACCATTTGGCTTCAATTCCATGTGTGCACATCTACAGTTTTGCTTCAAGACCAGTCATTTTACGTTTAAAAACATAAGTTTTCAAAAACTCTTCATACAAGCAAGGGAACATATACACACACTTTCTTTGGAGGTTTCTCAATGAAATTCCATAAATTCCCTCCAGAAAAAGGTGTGTTCTGGCAGCCATCTTGGAAAATGGCGGCCAAAATGTGTTTTTATTTAAATTAATTTTTTAAGCTATTAAGTTTTTCAAATAATGGTCCAAGTAAAAGTTGTTTGTCTCTATATTATTTATAAAATTATATTCTTACCTTTTTTTGCAGTACTAATTGTAGAGACACAGAATGTTCTAGTATTTTTGTTCCATATGTGTAATGTACTAATATGCACGTTTTGTGATATGTACTGCTAGACTGTCGGTGTGGGTCCAGATTGTTAATAAGTCAGGACACTTTAAAGTGATTTTACCATGCTGTTGAATGTTTAAAATACATAATTAAAATTTCTTATTTCTAATATTTGGCGAATTTTTGAGGTAAATAATTAAATTTATGTTTTGTTTCAGATGGACTGCGTTTTTCTGTGTAATTAAGAAAATTGTAGAAAGAAAATGTCATATATGCAACAAAGATCTAATAAAACGGTACACTGCAGTTACAACGGTTTGGAAATTATAATAGAAACAAGCAAACTAATAAATGATGGGCTTTGGGAAAAGTTAGCAGATATTGAAGAAATTAAAGTACACGAAACTTGCAGAAATTATTATACCAAACCGAGCACAATCAGAGCATGAAAAAGAGAACTATAAAAGAATGAACGTAATGAATCATTCTCAGCTAAAACAGCAACATGGAAATTGTTCCCAAAATTTAATTACAAAATTACCTGTCTGTTTTGTGGAGTAGGAGTATCAGCCCCTGACGCCAAACAACGCAAAAACAGGAGAAAGCGAATATCGTTGGTTCAGACTTTAGAAATTAAAGCAGAAATTTTGAAAATTTGTTATCAGCAGAAATATGAGCTGAGTAATCTTGTTAAGATGAGATTATAATGTGCAGATCTACCAGCAGTTGAAGCCATATATTATCTTTAGTGTTATGTAAGCTTCAGAAATGTGCCAAAAGTAAATTCAAGAAAGGTCGAGATAAGGTTATGAAGAAAAGGTTTTTAATATGCTCTGTGAGCAGAGAAGGGCAGCGAGATGGGTGAAGGGTAGGTGGAGAAGATAGGGGCAGGATGGAGAGGAGGAAGGTAACTATAGGCCATCTGTGATGATGAAGGAAATGGGATGGAGTATATTGAAGGACAGAAGGAGGGTTGAAAGACAGGTCAGGATGTACAGAATTGTGAATGGAGAGGGAGGATGGTGAGGGTTACATTGTCACCTAACTAAGGGAGGGTATAGAAGGAGAGGAAACAACAGCCAGAAAATTGAGAAAGTGTAGTGGAGAACGGAGCAGTCTATGATTGTGAGGTCGGTGAGGGAGTGAAACGTTTTGCAGGGTGACTTGGTGATGGTGAGGGGAGTTCGTAGGTTCAGAGATGTTTTGAAAAAGGTTTTATAGAGGGGTAAGAATGTGTGATCTCACCACCGTGTCGCAGCACAATTGCTAGTATTTATTAATATTGAGAAAGAAGAAGAAGTAGCCCTTGTTTGAGCTAAGAGAGATAGTAATAAGTTTTCAAACAAAAAAATTGAAATTTAAGACTACAGTTTCAAATAAGGCTTAAGAGTCGCTTCCAAGATCAATTGGTGGCCCATTGGTCAGACAACTTGCCTCCCACCAAGGCGATCAGGGTTTGATTCACGGCGGGGTCGGATTTTCACATGTGGGAATCGTGCCAAACGATGTCATTGGTCGGCGAGTTTTCTCGGGATCTCTCGTTTTCCCCGCCCCTTCATTCCTTCGCTTCTCTATACGCACATCATGTCACCCCTCATCAGCGCTAAAGATCTCGATGTTGAGCGCTGATCAAAATCTCTCACTCTCTCACTCATTCCAAGATCAATTGATCATAACCGAGCAAAAAAAGCTGTTCTCGTTAGACTTTAGCTGCTTGGAATGATCTACCAGAAATTTTCTTTATGACCACTGGTGTACAGACAGGAAGAAAAACAGAAATTGAAAGACTTAGGATAGTAGAAAAGACTGCCGAAATAATTCTACAAGACATTATGGCAAAGACTTACGACACAATTGTTTATCCATTTGTAGATGATATGGGAATCATTGAATCAGATATGTACTCAAGCCGCTACAACTGCTTATGCAGTCGCTTATCCACTGGAAATAAAAAACACAAAAAAAAACTAAACGTTTTGCTACAATATTTCACGCTATTTTATCTGCTTGCCGTTTCATCATTTCTCCTATTCAGTAAGGAGCACCTTCACTATAAGTATGGATGAAGGTATCTCACTGATGTTATTCATTTTGTTCCTCTTATAAAGAAACTATTGGTTACCTGAACTGTGCCAGTAAAAGTGTTCAACCGAAAATAGACGAGTGTTGTTTCGTGCAATTTATATTTGACAAGGCAGATGTCAACACAAGAACTCTTGATGGCAAAGGAACAGATCAGATTCTTGGTGGTATAAAATGTATGGTACCAGCTGAAGCTGTTTTCATCTCTTCGCCTGTAATTCGAGATGTGATGAAAATAAACCTACACACAAGAAAGGCTGTTTGATATCACACATTCTTATATCGATATTAAATTCAACTGCATATTAGATATTTTCAGTATATCGATAATATCGATAACATCGTAAATTTTCGATATATCGATGATTTCGATAATATCGTAACTTTTTGGTACATCGATAACACTAACTTCTTAGTACATCAATAAAACTGACTTTTCGGTCTATCTATATACCGATATCATAGGTTTTTCTTTAAATTTTAATGTTTCTATGTAAACTATTCTATGGTATTTATCAACGTCCTAATTTCTTGAAACTAATAAAATCTATAATTAACCTAATATGTGACAATTACTCGAAAGTTTTGTGAAAAACTTGTAATAAATATCGATAGTACCAAACTTGTAGGTTTTGATACGCACTCGAATTTCAGAATCAGGTTTCTAAAGACAAACAAATAAGTGTACCAATTGTAATTATTTCTGTAAATAACACTCTACTTAATGTGTTCTATGATATGAACATACACATTCTCATAAACATTTACAATGCAGTGACGTCCCAGATTGCATAAAATTGTATCAATTACAGCAAGTGTGCGAGTTTCTTTTAATTGATTGTTAATGATTTTTGTAAGCCAAGAAAAGCCACCAACTAAGACAAACAGGAAAAATTCTCGTGTTTATTACAGCAAAATAAAGACTTCGAAATCCCATTTATACTCTAACCAAGGCATTAGTTTC
Organism: Medauroidea extradentata; assembly: GCA_003012365.1. NCBI lineage: Eukaryota > Metazoa > Arthropoda > Insecta > Phasmatodea > Phasmatidae > Medauroidea > Medauroidea extradentata. The sequence goes on along the minus strand of PNEQ01098876.1, from coordinate 44,439 downwards.
ACAAATTGCTGTTAACTAAGAGAAATTATTTCGGGATAGATTTCCGACGATTTAAACTCTTTGCTGCAAGTTTATCACTGACGCAATTTTGGAGGGCATCAGGTTAAACTGAACGTGGCCAAACATGGAGAAAACCGAAATCTGAAGTTTTGAAAGTCGTCTACCAAGTATTTCAATACTCCGTGCACCACTTCCATTGTCATCATCGGTAACTGTGCGATTCAGTGAACTTATGGCCGAATGGTCAGACCATTCGCTTCACACCAGACAATCCAGCTCGATTAACGGCGGGGTCGACTTTAGTATTCTTGAATGTAAAACGGCACACCATACAACATTACGGTTTTAACTGATGAAATGTTGCGTAATTTTACTTCAGAATTAATGACAAATATATTGGTTATAACTGACGTAGATTATTATTATTTTTTACATAATTTGCATTTTGCTGTGACTTCACTTTCTTCGATATCAATATATTTCTAGACTGAAGTTCGTAACTTTCTTTCTCTTTTTTTTAGGTTGATCAGTATTAATCTTTACACAGATAATCAACCGCTCGACTTGACACAGTGAGAAGCAACAGAGATGGCATAGTATAATAGCCTGACTCAGATATAGCGAATTGTTTCGAGAATCTGAGAAAACATAATGACCTACGTTCCCACGGTCTGTTGCAGCACTGTACGTCTATGCAAGATGGCTGCTCTGTTATCAGTGAAGACTATAGGCTCTTATGAAAACCGACTCAATGCAGTAGGGTAAGTTATCTTCGTTACATGACAAGGTGTTACCGAGTACCAGAATTTGATAACACCTGCAATGCTATTCAAAATTTTAAGATGACAGGAATATAAAAAAGGCCTTCATCACAGGTAAACTCAACTGGGGGTATTATTCAAAACGATAAAAGCTTCACATTTTGTCTGACCTAACCTACCCTCGTGGATTTTCATAAGAGCCTAATGCGTGTCACATGGCCACAAACCGTGCATGATGAGTAGTGATGAAATACTGCTTGATATTATTCACGGAGAAAAAAATGCGAAACTAAAAACTGATAAACATGTTTTCATCACTTCGAAAGTCGTAACTACAAGATATGTATGTTTCTTGGCGGTATGTAATCAAAGGTGTCAAGTTTCCTGTACCTTTCACGCCAACCTCTAAGATTACGAAAACCTGAAACAGTGTCGTAAGGTGGTTGCTGAAATCTGCAACCTGTCCTTACCTGAATATATTCAAGAAGATCGAAACACTAGTACATCATTCTTATCCTTGGACGGCCTTACTCTTGAACATGACAGACGCCATCGGTTGGTCTCCAACCGATCCCCTGTCCGTATTAGGGAACTCAACCTTGGAAACCACCCCCGTTAGAGGTGAGAATCGGTCGGAGACCAACAGCTGGTATCTGTCATGTTCAAGAGTGTGTCTTTAGGACGTATGAGTTCCGCTCAACACACCACCCAATACTATGGGAATATAGCAATTCGAAAAACCTAATTCTTATCCTAACCGTAAGGCCGTCCAAGGATAAGAATGACGTCTAGTGTTTCGATCTTCTTGGATATCTTCAGGTAAGGGCAGGTTGCAGATTTCAGCAACCCCCTTACGACACGGTTTACAGATTTTCGTAAACGTATAGGTTGGCGTGAAAGGCACAGGAAACTTGACACCTTTGTACACGAGATGTGTTAATTCATATCGTGAATAGATTTCTGTCTGCGCGTAACATCTAGGACTTTAGCGCAGATGTGGGGTGACATGAGGTATGGAGCAGCGCTGGAATGAAGGGGCCTGGGGAACAGGAGATCCTCGTAAAAGCCCGCCGACCAGCGGCATTGTCCAACATGATTCCCACATACAAAATTCCCGTGACCAAACCTGATTGCCTTTGTGAGAGGTGAGTGCTCTAGCTACTTCGCCAACAGCGGCTCCCAACTGAGAGCGTAACATTACAAGAGATAGTCGATTAATACGGTACATCAATATTTAAGTTATGCTTGGTAGTTACATATTCACAAATGCGTTAGTAAACCTGGGTAAAATAATATTCACTTGGTGTATGGCATACACCTAAAATTTAATCCATCTTCGACTTTTTGTACTACAAATTTTCAATCTCAAACCAGATACCCTGCATTTTTAAGCATTTAAATGTTTATCGCCGATGTGGCATGTTTAATTAATGTAGTCTTATTAGTGACATTAAAATTTCAGAGAAACCTGTAAAATGATGCATATTAATACGCTAAATGAAGTCGTAGGAAATAATATGTATAACTGACTAAAGTAGTGTCAGACTAATTAGATTTATCGATGGTAAACATAAACAACGACAGTGATAGTGATAATTAGTTTTATTGTATCGTTCTTGTATGTAGTATCACATATCATTGGCAAAATAAGTGAAAATATAATTGGCAATTACTATTACAAATACTAAAAATTTACCGATTGTAAATTATATCGTTCTCGCACAATAACGATATCATTCAATCATCGTGATTTCAGTAATATAATGGTTTCGATCATAATGTTCCGTTCAATAATAATTTTAATTTAGATAACATAGTCAGATCCAAAATCAATATCAATGAAATTTTCAGATTTGACGAAAATGTAAATATCGATAGTACTGTCAATTTCTATGTGAGTGTTTTCAATACATCGAAAATATCAGTATACCGGAGGTTCCGATAGTATAGCGATACCGATACATCTATATTTCAAAAATTATGTATGGGTTACATTTTAAGTTTATATATTGGTAGTTATCGATATATTGATTGTTCTCGGTATGTTTAAAAACCGTAACCGTTTTCGGTACATTGTCGATAATGATATTTTGGTGATTTCGATAATATCGTTACGTTATCAATATATATATATATATATATATATATATATATATATATATATATATATATATATATATAGTTAGGTATCAGGTTTAATTACCGAAATCGCATTAGATATATAAACGATATCCATATATCAATGATTTCAATAATATTGAAACGTCGATATATCGATTAATAAAAGTGTATATATCTGTTAGATTTTTTTAAAGTTGATATCGAAATTATCGACATATTGAAATATCTAATAGCCCTACATACAAAATGTATTCCAGTTGTGCATTACAAGAAAACATTTACATCTGGATTGAAAGGAATGAAGATTAAATCAATAGAAATTAGTACAGAACCTATTGAAAATTAAGTTAAATTTACCATGGATATAAGGTTTCTTTTTCTCAGAGACCAGATTACCATTCTGGAATTGTTTCATGCAAGACGCTTATCAGGAGGTTGGCGATTATAAGACTAATAAAGTGTCACCTGTCCCTTTCATAAATTTAGAGGCTAGTAACATTACTTCCCTAATGTAATCATTGATGTACGCTGTTACAGAAAGTCAATCTAAGAACAATTGCTGCATTGTTACTTTAGACTAGTCATTATTTTAAAGGCTACTGATATTGTGATTTCACCAGAGCCTGACAGTCTTCTTTCAAAAATTAATGTACAGCTGGGTGGTTTTCATTTATTAATAAGTTATTTAGGTTAAATAGGGAACTTTATGAAATGAAGTGGCATCGAAAATCTTTGGTCAAGTGTTTATACAAAGAACACATACCTCATCTTCTATTAGGATATGTATTCTCTCGATCTTTGAGGGCACACATTCTCACACTTTGTGTTTTATTTAAGTGATTAACTGAAATATGTATTGCACTTAAAAGTGACTCTCTCAAGACGCTCATAGGAGAAAGTGAGGAGTTACTTCGGAATGAAAGATCACCAGAAGATAGTGTATCATCAGCAACTTGTGTAAAAGTGATGGAAGACGTACGCAATATTTGTGATAAAGCAAAAGAGAATAGTAGAACAACTTAATTGTGGCTACAGTTTGTTGATCAAATAATCCTGGTAATGGAGTTGATTACATCTGAAAGGACCGGTAAATGGAAGAAGCATGTGGAGATGGTCAAACTTATGATACCTACCTTTTATTATGCATATAAAAATTAATATGCTACACATTTTCACATCTATCTTCAATTAATACTTTATTATGAAAACAAGAAGTAACAAGTTGGCTTCAAAAATTTACAGCAGATTTATGTTTTTATGGTTCGATACTTGGAAAGATTTTGGTCACAGGAGTATGGACCGATATGGTTATCGAACAGTCCCAGTCGTGAGGCTTACACATGGCCGAAGTATAAACGAGAAAACTTTATTAAGATGGATTCCTTCATTCCCTTTACCTACAGAGATATTCAGAGTTATCGAAAAGTGTCACTTTCACTTCAACTGAACAGAATAAAGAGGAGATAACTGGTCAACAAATTCATGACTATAAGGTTGTAGATTTTCAATTAGTTGTTTCAACATAATCCATGTAATAAAGAGTCTTTGTTGCTTATCAATATCGTTTCAGGTTTGGTTGCTGATGACACAGATACATGTGACCAAGCCACAGAAAATGGAAGGGCTTCCTTAGCAACCAAAAAAAGTAAAGATTTTGGTAGGCCTACTGTTGTAATTAACAGGAAAGACAAAGTTACACATGTAGCAGTAATGACATCTGGGATTCTCGTAAACAACAAAATAAACACAGTGAACACATACAATTGTTAAACAGAATAATCGTAAGGGATCGCCAGGAGTTGAAAAGTTGTTTTAACCTATAGCTTTATTTGATAATGTGTCTTTAAGAAAAAAAAAAAAACAAGAAATCATCGCTTGTCAAAGTGTTTGAATATGAGAACTCTACTTCCTTGCCGAACGACATAGTTTGTTATTGATGGTGGTAATTTACTTCAATGTGTAATATGGCAACGACCTGCAACCTATTTTGATGTGTTAAATGGATATATTTCGTACATAAAATCGCACTATAGAGATAAGTGTATATTGTGAGATGGATACCCAAACCATTCCACAATCAAGAGTTGTAGAAAAGAAGAGCTGCGAAAAGAACGTCTGCTAACATAAAAAATAAGTGAAAAATCTTTCACAACGACAACACAGGCAGACTTTTTGGTAAATGGTAACTATATGAAAGAACTTATTAACCCTTTATCCATTTTGTGCCACAAATTAAACATACAATTTTACCAAGCTGACTGTGATGCAGACGGTCTCATTGTTTCAACAGCGATCAGTAAGGCTAGAGCTGGTTTAAATGTTGCTGCTGTCAGCCAGGACACTGACTTACTTGTTCTTCTTACTTCAAAAGTTTCCTTATCTGACACAATCTTTTCCTATCGTTAGGCTTAAAAACAAAGAAAATATCCTTTGTTTAAAATTTCTCGATAAAAAAAACCACACTCCTTCTTTTCGCACAAGCAGCATCTGGATGTGACACAACATCAAGTATCTTAATAAAGGTAAAGCAAACCTATTGCTATCCTCAAGAGCAATACAAACCTGAGGTTGACTGTACAAGTTTTTAATCTACCTTCAACCACAAAAAAATCAGTTCTGCAGGTGAGAAGTCTTTATTTAACATGTACGGCAATGAGAAGAGTGAAAACCTTGATGAACTGAGGTTCTACAGATACAACAAAATTATATCCAAACCTAAAGTGAATATTACATATGATTGGGCAGCACTTCCTCCAATCAGTGCTGCAGCCTCTCAACACTATTTCCGTGTATACTTACAAGTTCTTCATTGGAATGAAAATATGTTTGTGCCAACGTTGTGGTGGTAGACTAAAATATGATATACTAGTTTCCGCGAGTTCTTTAAACCTGCCAGCACCACCTGAATTGTTAAAACTAGTGTCTTTATCCTGTAAATTATCAGATCTTAGATCATGTGCAACTAAGCACTGTAGATGTGTAAAATCTTAACGGCAATATTCACCAATATGTGCCATGCACCAAGGCTTGTCTTGTAAAAACAGTGCAGATGAATTTGATATAGATTCAGATGAAAATTGCTAATATGATCTACAAATTGTTATTATAGTTTTCTTACTTCTAAATATAAGAAATTGTTAGTTACTGCTTACAGCAATCCGAACAAAGACCGACAGTCTAGCAGCACTATCCACCCCAAAACGAGTCCTTAAAACCCCTTTTTCACATATGGAACAGAAGTACGAATCCATTTTGCGCCTGTACAGTTGGTCTTACGGAAAAAATTTCAGGACAAATGTTATAGAAAATATCAAGATAAACTACTTTTATTTGGATCATTTAAAAAAATACTCAATAGTTTAGAAAATAAATGCAAAACCACAGTTTGGCCACCACTTCCCAAGACAGCGGCCAGAGCACAACTTTCTTTTTTGAGGGGGGGGGGGAGAGAAATTTATAGAATTTTCTTGAGAAATCTTTAGATAGCGTGTGTATAGATTGCCTTGCCCGTACATATTATTTTTTAAAAATGCCTCAAATGACTGGATTGGTGCAGTAAAATTATATATGGGTCTGAAGAAAGACAGACTGTCAATATAACCAAGAAGTAGAACTGCCACTATGGATGTGAGGAATTGAAACAAAACTGGTGGAAAAATTTTTCGTAACAAACTCATGGCTCTAGTTATGAGACGCAACCTCGAATGCGGTATGTCACAAGCCAAAATTATTGTTATTGCAATACTTGACATGATTATATTCGTGAGTGAATGGCCAGGTAACAAGTCTTCGAGATAACGCTTTTATTCGTCTTCAATGTCCTGCCACCTTGTTCTGAGACTTTCTGATCTTTGGTACATCCATTAGTTTGCTAGGAAAATTACAAATACCACTATTGCTTGTGTAATAGCTGTATCATTATTAACCCCTTCTCAGCTGATCATTATTAGCGGATTTCCCTCATAAACTCCTCCAGAACGCTGAGTTTCGACCAACTTCATGGACGAACAATCATAACGAACCGGCAGCTGAAGACAAGCAGTATGTTTCGGTACATTACGTGGAAATAACCAAAATGTTTGAGCCATCCGTCATGCTGTGTCACGGCTCTTAAAACCCTACATTATGTTTGTTTGACCTTGACCTTGACCTTGACCTCATTTTCACCCCAGGTAATAATTTTGAAAAATAGAAATTTCGAAAAAAAAAAATACAACATTTCTATAAAAATTCAACAAATCAAAAAAACTTTAAAAATTCCAAAATTTTGAAAAATTTATCATTTTCCTTTTCAACTTTCCTTTGTTTTCCTTTCCTCCAAAAAAAACTTAGGATCGCCCTGCTATGACTTGAACACTAGGTACGAGTTCCGTGTGGAATTCAATAATAAATAGCGCTTGGGTCACCAGGGTGAAAAACCTGTTCAGTAAATCTTGCTAACACAAGCATAGAAATAAGATGCGTACGTTTTAAATAAGCTATATGTCTAAAAGAATTACTTTACATTTAGGGCCGTATATATAAACGGCTTTCGGTTGTTATCCAGTCACCGAAAGTCTGTTCCGACCGAAACACGCACTATACATCTCTTTCGATGGTTAGTTGACTGCCTGGAAGTGAAGAGGCATCCACTTTCAAGTGCACATGGTCAGATGGTGTTTCGAAAGCCTGTTTAGCTGTTTTTATTGTGTTTTTGTAACAATGGCGGCGGATCTTCAGTGGAATAACCTGACAAACGATACTCGTTACGCAAGAAAATGCAACATCATTAAAATATATTCTTGATTGGAACGAGTATAGGAATTACGTATTCGAAAGTTTTCAATAACCAGAGGCTACTGTTAAGTATACCAGATCCGTTTAAAGTGTATGCACTATTCCACGGAGGGTTTGCTACAAGGTGGGACTTTTCACAAACCAAAATTTTTACTGCACGTGTATATGTTCGCAGTTTTTGCTCCTTCGTTTCGAAAATAAGAGAGAATTTTGCGTAGAAATAATAACAGCATTGTGTGAACATGACGGTAAACACATATTAACGAAAACGTTTTCTTTACATACACATTTTATCTGACGTGATTATGATAATATATTGGTTAGTTTATTGCGATAATTATGTCAGCAGTAAAAATAAACGATTAAATTTTAAAATGTTGTTGCACTTTCATCAAGTGACTCGTGTGACAGGTTATTCCATAGTTGGTTTTTAATTTTCCGTTTTATGTATTCCTTTATTGAATAATACAAACATTCGTTTTAAGCATTTGTAACATGTGTACTGTCTTCTATGCAAAAACAAAATTATGCTCACTGAAAAAAATTCCTCACAAATATTACTTTAACCGCACTTAACCTTCACAAAAAATATTACTTTTACATACCTAACCCCTGGAGGTATTAGTCTATGGAGTAACATCGGCCGTGCATTTCAGTGGTAATCGTGTGAAGCCGAACATTTTCGAACTGCGCATGCGCAGGACGTAATTTTTCATGAGTCGCCATATTTTGGGTGGCAAAACAATAGCAGAAAGCAATGTTATTATTAGAGCCACGATTTTATGGTGAAAAGATTTTTGCAACATTTGGTTTCGATGCGTCATGTGCACGTCTACAGGTCTGCTACATCGCCCGTAATTGGATAATTTTACTCTCACTTGCCTTGGCAAATTACAGACGTAAGGAGTCACAATAATCTTATTCTGATTGGTTCAGTCAAATGAGAAACGTGTCTGAACAAAGACACGCTGCCAGTAACCATGAAGCAGAGGTGCCGATGTGCACGTGAGACACTGAAACAAAGTGGGGCAAAAATCTTTTCGCGACAAAATCGTGGCCCTAGTTATTATGTAATTATTTTACAAAAGTTCGCGCATATTCTGTATTTGAATTGTACACAATTGCTTCAGAAATGTAAAAAAAAAAAAAAACGAATTAGCTTTCGCTGTGTGTGTGTAATTAATAACTTGATGAATTTAAATAAAAGTTTCTTACCTGTACAAAGATAATCCTGCGCAACGATCGAATCTGTTTGTAAGGCCAAGAGCTGCACAAACGTTCACCATAATGTGTAGTTAACAAAAAACTAAAACATTTTCATTCAGCTCAATGCTATGTTTACATGTTTTTGCCACCACTAGCTCTATCCTTGTCTTTAAACGTCGTCTGTTGGCCGGCTTCAAATTTGCTCAAAGGCTTCCACTCCATAGACTAATACCTCCATGGACCTAACCTAAATCCAAAGACAATAACATCATCTCAGATATGAACAACAAACGTGAAATATCATAAAAGACGATCGAAAATTGAAGGGTGCGTTCCTATATTAGTTCTGCGTACTATCAAACGGAAGAAAATTATGCTATGTTGCCATATTTACACTTCAAGTGGACGTGGAATCGCTTTCAGTTTGCAAGCTCCCGAAAGTCATTTATATGATGCGAGTAGTTCGTAAGCTGCCAGGTGATTGTCTGCTAACAGCGTTTTCGAAAAGACGTTTATGGATACAGCTCTTAGTGATCTAATAATCATCAATAATTATTTTCGTGACATTTTATATATTAAAATAAGGACACTGAACTAATTGAAAACTTTTTTGACTATGGCTCACTGTTGATTATCAAATGCATTTTACATATACAGGATATGTTTGGTAATTATAGGTACAAACGAAAGGAGTGTGTCGAGTACCTTGAAACAAGCAAATAATGCTCATGAACATAGTCTCGAAAACCAATGGTTTTCCCAATATAACACATTACATGTTACGACAGGAATGCTATAATACCAGTGTTTCCGAAGATCATAACGTCAAAATTCTGCATATGTGGACGAAGACATTAGAAGAAGTGTTCGAAATGGGCACCGTTCATGTGAAGGCAGGCTTCAGAGCATCTTGCATCGAAGCCCGTACACGTTCAAAATTCCCAGGTGAGTTCCTAACGCAGTGGCAACCATCCTCAATGTTTTCCTGTAGTTCGTGGACACTATCCACAGGGCTGGCATACACAAAAGCTTTTAAATATCCCCATACAAAAAACATCCAATGTGTTCGATTCAGGGGACCTGGAAGGCCACGGTATTGGCAAGCCGTGACTGATACACCTGTTGTTAAACATACGTGCGACGTGTTCCCTAACAGAAGCATGAAAATGTGCCGTGGCACATACGCATCCAGTCATCAAGAGGCACATAATCCAAACTGTCGAGTAGATCGTGCTGCAGGAAATGAAGGTATGCACGACCAGTAAGTCAGTCAGTTAGGACATGTGGGCCTAACAACCTATCACCAACCACAACTGCCCAAACATTAATGGAGTATCTCCGCTGATGTGCCTTTTCAATGATAGCATGTGGGTGTTCATAAGCCCATACGTGTGTTTTGTAGATGTTCATGATACCGTCTTGGATGAAGCATGCTTCGTCTAGTGATTAAATTAGTATTGAAGTTGGTGTATTTGTGTGCTAGTGTTGTAAGTTCATTATTATCAAGGG